>SJYX01001361.1:16791-166601 GCA_006410675.1 Oreotragus oreotragus
TTTGGCCACCTCATGAGAAGAGTTGACTCATTGGAAAAGACTCTGATGCTGGGAGGGATTGGGGGCAGGAGGAGAAGAGGATGACTGAGGATGAGATGGCTGGATGGCATCACGGACTCGATGGACGTGAGTCTGAGTGAACTCCGGGAGATGGTGATGGATAGGGAGGCCTGGCGTGCTGCAATTCATGGGGTTGCAAAGAGTCAGACACGACTGAGTGACTGAAATGAACTGAACTGAACTGAAGGGCAATCTACCCTGCTCTGTAACTTTCAAAAGAGTTGACAAAACTATGGAGTATGCTGTGGTTTTTTCAGTAGTCATGTGAGAATGTGAGAGTTGGATTATAAGGAAGGCTGAGCACCAAAAATTGATGCTTTCGAACTGTGGTGCTGGAGAAGACTCTTGAGAGCCCCTTGGACAGGAGATCAAACCGGTCAATCCTAAAGGAAATCAATCCTAAATACTTGGAAGGACTGATGCTAACGCTGAAGCTCCAGTGTTTTGGTCATCTGATGCGAACAGATGACTCATTGGAAAAGTCCCTGATTCTGGGAAAGATTGAGGGCAGAAGGAGAAGAGGGCATCAGAGGATGAGATGGCTGGATGGCATCACTGATGAAATGAACCTGAACTGGGTAAACTCTGGGAGATGGTGAAGGACAGGGAGGGCTGGTGTGCTTCAGTCCAAGGGGTTGCAAAGAGTCGGATATGACTGGGCAACTGAACAAAAATGACAAAGAGGGCCAAATGTTTTAATCACACTGCCCTTTCCTGTCTAAATAAAAAATGGCTCCCATCAATCATCAGGTTATGTGTTTATGCATTCACTCATTCACTCATTCATGCAACAAACATGTGTGAAGTATCAGATGTGTGCTAAGGAATCTATACCAGAGGCTGGAAAACAATAATGACCAAAGACACAGACTAAGGGCCTCCTAGACCAATACGAGAACAGGGGGTTAAACACGTAACTCTGATGCCAGGTCCAGGGCCTGGGTGGAAGGGTTACCAGGCAGAGGACGCAGTCTATGAGTGTGGAGAGTTTTTTGCTGGGCCCCTCTATCCAAGTGACATGTACCTATCTGGTCAGTGGACACTTGCCAAAGCAGGGTTGGAACCCCAGGGTTTTCTAAAGAACCCACAACAGGCATCCAAAGCAGTGGTGGGTGTTGACCTTGGGCTGGGTGCTCTCCTCCTATGGATCCTGTTTATTTCCTAGTAAAATGAGAGGATTGGACCAAGCTAATAACCGAGGACCCTGCAGGCACTGAAGTTCTTCAAAAGACAATAAGCTTGACCACAAATAAGAGACTTATTTTGGGTTTTTTTGAGCTACTTAAAATCCAACACAATTATAGTACTCCCCACAGCCTCCCCCCTCAGGAGTTAGGGATCGGCCGGTAAAGAGAGGCCACATGGCTGTGTCTTTGCTAAGGTCAAACCATGACCTTGGTTCTGTGGTTCTGTGGCACAGATGAGCTTTGCCCCGAAAAGTGTTGATTTTCATCAGAAGCTCACAAATTGATTACTTGATTCTTTTCAGGCAGAAAGAACAAAATAAATACGGAGTCATGATTGCTTACCTGATCAACGGTGGAGAAAACAAAAAATAAATTTCTAACTATGTGTTTCTGTTCTAGGCTGGGATTTCCTGGTCTTAGATGTGTCTTCACAAGAGCTCACGATAGTTTTTAAGAGAAGAAAAAAAAAAGAAGTTTTTCAGATTTTCCTGAGTTCTGAGATACATAAGCCATACAAAAGTATGGCTTCATCCCTTCACTTCCCTGTGATGCCAGGCTCCAAAGTTGATTTTTAGTTGACTGTTAGCTGAACTAGTCCTCTAGAGTGCATAGAAATGGAAGCCAAAGGGGACACAGACTTTATATAGTTAAATTATGGTCTATACCAGTGGTTCTCTGGTCTCTGGAACACTTTGCATTCTTAAAAACATGCAGGAACCCCCTCTTCCCCAAGAGCTTTTATTTACATCTATTCAGATTTATCATACTGGAAATGAAAACTGAGAAAAAATTTAAATATGCCTTATTTCACTAAAAAAGTTTACCGCATATTAACATAAATATTTTTGTAAAGTGAAATATGTTTCATCAAACAAAATGTTGGTGAGAAGAGTGGCATCATTTCACAATTTTTGCGAATCCCTTTGAGTTCTGGTTAACAGCTGAACTCCCCTTGCTGCTTCTCCAATCAACTGTGATGCTACATGTCACATAGCTTCTGGAAAACCCTGCTGTTCATCCATGACAGAATGAGAGTGAAAATAGAAAATGATATCTTAGTGCCCCGGTGAAAACAGTTTTGAACCTGAAGTCACTATGGTAGAGTCTGGGGAATTCCCAGGAGTCCTGGGCCATTTTTTGAAGACCATGATTCTTCACAATTTTCAAGTATAAACATTTGAGCTTTTGAAATGGTTACGGCTTTAAAACCCTGCGTTTAGATCTCCATCCTATCAGTAACTGGGGCTTCCCAGGTGGTGCAGTGGTAAAGAATCTGCCTGCCAGTGCAGGAGACATAGGAGATATGGGTTTGATCCCTGAGCGGGGAAGATCTCCTGGAGGAGGAAATGGCAACTCACTCCAATATTCTTGCCTGGAGAACCCCATGGACAGAGGAGCCTGGTGGTCCACAGAGCCGCAGAGTCAGACATGACTGAGTGACTGAACACACACATTATTAACTAGCTGATCTTGGGCAAGTCATGTGACTTTCTGACCACATCAATCTCTTCATCTCTGCAATGGGACTCCTAATGCGTGTTTCTGTGGAGATTAGACTGCGTGTAGGTACAGTGCTGCACCCGGCTCATCCCTAGCTTCCTCCCACACTGAGGGTCTTTATCACCCACCTCTTTACTGTCTTCTCCTGTGCCCACTGGAAAAGCTGTACAACCTAAAAGCTGAGAAGGTGTCCCAGGTGGTGCTGGCGGTAGAGATCTCACCATGTAGGACACGTTCGATATCTGGGGCAGGAAGATCCCCTGGAGGAGGTCCTGGCAACTCACTGCAGTATTCTTGCCTGGACAGAGGAGCCTGGTGAGCTGTGGCTTATAGAGTCGTAGAGAGTCGGACATGACTGGAACAACTTAGCACACAGGCAAGCAGAAGTAGAGAATTATGTTTTATTTGGTGGACATTCTGAAGATTTCAAGCCCAGGAGACAAGACTCTCAGATCTCTCTGAGAATCTGCTCCGAAGAGGCAAGCGGGGAGCCAGGATTTATAGGAGTTTTTGCAGTAAAGGCTATGGTGTTGGAACACCAAAAGATTACTGTTTATTACAGGAAACCAGACATCTCAAATTAAGGAATTTAGTGCTTTTCTATACATGGGAAGATGCAAGAGTCTAGGCTCATTGAAATCACTCCTTTGACCTTAACTCTCTGGGGTCAGTATCTTGTTTTTTGGCCATCCTGAGTCCCCCGAGGGGGCACCGTTGGTGATGGTCCCAAGTAGCTGAGGGCTTGGCAGTGGGCAGCCCGTTTGCCTCCATCCCAAGTTCCCTCGGGGCTTACAGTCAGGGCACCTGTAAAGTGGTGGCTTGATGGCTGCAGCATCCCTTATTTACTGATAGGGCAGGATCACTTTTCATTCACACCAGGAAGACAGGTGACTTATCTGTATGGCAACTTTGGGAGGAAAAACCTAGAATGCTCCTGGAAGAGCGTCCATTGATCTCTGCTATTCTTGGGTCCAGCATGGGGCTCCCTGAGCTGGGTGGGCCATTCTGCCCACCACTGCCAGCTTGTAACGTGAACAACTAGAGTGGGATCACCCAATCTGGCCTCCACTAATAAGAGAGTTCATAGGTGAGTTCATCAGCTACTTTTTGTTTTATCTCTCCATTTAGTCAGAACTTGGGTGGGTGGGGAGGTGAAGGAGTCATAGTGGGGTATCTGAAGATCCCAATAGCTGCTGACATCATCATCGTTCATGCCACTCAAGACATTTAGTTTTGTAAAAATAGTGACTGGGGTCATTGAGAAGCAGGTACGCACACGCACACACACACACCACCCCCGAAAGTCTCTATGTGTGCGTGCCTGACTTGGTGATCCTGTGGACCAGAGCTTGCCAGGCTCCTCTGTCCATGGCATTCTCCAGGCTAGAACACTGGAGTGGGCAGCCATTCCCTCCTCCAGGGCATCTTCTAGACCCAGGAACTGAACCCACGTCTCCTGCATCTCCTGCATTGGCGGGAGGATTCTTTACCCCTGAGTCACCAGGGAAGTCCTATATAACAACAGGCTTCTGAGTCTGTTTCCACTGGCACAAAAATAAAATGCTTTACAACGCTTTCATGATGTAGGCCTTATCCACTGGACTTGGGATTAAGAATACACTGAAATTTAGGATTTTAATAACTAATTATAAAACAGAATAGCTAACAGCAGTTCATTATTTCAGTGGGCAACACTCAGCCATGCCTAGAAAGAAACGAATTCTTTCCTGAATATGAGACATTTGGGAGCCGCTGCTTGACTCTCTGCACTATCTTTTATTCCTGTTGTGTGTTCATTGTGTTCGTTTAAAGGCTCACGGGTGGTTCTTCACTAGCACAGCTGAAAGGAAAATAATCGCGATGGCACGGCTCAGTACCCACCCCGGAGCACCGCCACGCTCACGAACACCCGCAAAGCTCAGCTCTGGACTGAAATCCTGGGCCTGCCATCCACGCACCGCCAGGGCTTGATAGCCTCATTTCTTCTGTAGCCCTTTGCCTTCTTCTGTCTCTAAGAACAATTTGCACTGGTTTATGCTGTTGGATAAAGTTCCAAACTCATTTTCAATTCAGGCATGGGGGTATTTGAAGTTCTTAATCTAGGCAGTTGGCTCCCAAGGCCCCAGTTCTGTGAAACCTCTCCCTTCCTGGCCCCCAGGGCCCCTTAGTCATTGCTACATTAACTCATCCAGGCCACCAGGGTGCCAACCGGTTCCCCGAGGCAGGGGACAGCTAAAAGCACCCTCATTAATAACTCTCACCACAACCTTTGCTGGGGCTTAAATAATTAGATCCACTTAATGAAATGAAGCCAATTAACTTCCAGTTTATGACCAAGAAATGATTTTGCCATGTGGTTAGACTTTGCTTTCAGAGACTCATGTTGTTTAGATCCTAGAAACAGGGAGAAGTTACTGTGGTTTGTGTGTGGGTTCTTCCTGGGAACCCTTCAGAAGTGCTCTTCACTATCACTGAGTCAGGAGGCTCAGGTGGTAAAAAATCTGCCTGCAATGCAGGAGACTGGGTTTGATCCCCGGATTGGGAAGATGCCCTGGAGAAGGGAATGGCAATGCACTCCGTATTCTTGCCTGGAGAGCTCCATGGACAGAGGAGCCTAATGGGCCACAGTCCATGGAATCACAAAGAGCTGCACATGACCGAGCACCTAACAGACCAGATGCTTGACAGCCCACCCTCCAAAGGATCCGCTGTTCGTGGATTGTTGTAGAAACCATTTCAGGTGTAGGACCCCTCCCCAAGGGCACCCTTCAGGAGAGAGCTACTGGAAATACCCTGTGGTTATGTTGCATGTGGACAATCTGGGTCACAGATTCCTGAATGAGCCAAGAGGAAGGAAGGCAGCCACAATGTGAACCACACTTTGTCTCCGTGGCTCTACTACTCCTGGCTGCAGTCTTTGCACCCTTCATTACCAGCCCAACCCACAGAGCCACCTGCCTGAGGGTTCATTTCCAAGAGTATTGCTCTCACTTGGTCAGACCCCAACCAGAGTTCACCTTGGTAGAGGCTTTGGCAAGTTACGGGATGATTTCTGGTGACATCAAGCCTGATCATGCTCCAGAGTAATTTCTCCATGATGGTAGACTCTTCTGGTGTTAAGGAAGACTGGAGATATTTGGGCCCCGAGCCTTCAGCTTTCCTTGCACCCTCTGATCCTCGTTTGTGGAGCTGGTTGTAGCAGCAAAAGAGAATTTCCCAGAAATGTCCAACTCCCCACTAAGTCTCTCGAGAATAATGAGGCAGCTGGCACCTGTTTCCTCCTCCAAACTGTCTTCAAAGTCTGATCTTAGCTGAGTGTTGCTTTTGTTCATTTAACAGTCATAGACCAGGGGCCATTCTAAGTGAAGGGAGTACAGAGATGAAAAGCCCTGATCCTTCTCAAGAAAAAAGTAGGTGGGTCAACACAGGTGCCCAAATAACCTGTATGTAAGCCAGGCAAGGATGTGTGCTACAAGACAGAAAGAGGTTTAAAGAAGGAATGATTATGGTGATGGGGGTTAGGAGTGAAGATTTCAGGGAAGGCTTCATGAAGGAGGTGCCATCTGTGAAGGTGTTGAATGACTGAGAGATAAGCAATGTAACAACAAGCAGGGGACAGAAAGCAAAGATAATAGTTTGCAGTAATCCTGGAGGTGGTGGTAAGGATGGAAGGAGTCAGATGTAGCAAAGACTCAGGGCATAACGATGGTCTTGTTTGTGACCAGTTGGATATGCTGAATGAATGAGAGGAAGAAGACATGTGTGATGCCTGGGTTTCTGGTTTGGACAGCTGGGTAAATGGTGGCCATATATTCATTAAGTTGGACATGTTTAGTTTGTAAAGAGAGGAGGGTGTACAAGTGGAGATGTCAATTAAAAAATTCTAGAGACATCTCTGAAGTTTGAGAGAAGGGTTGGACCAATGCTACAGATTTGGGAGTCAGTCTAGAATTGATGGTGAAACTAAAGAATAAACCTCAGAGGTGAAGGAGATTGTTCACCTACGTAGCACCTGGACCACATATGCAGATCTCTACTTTCTTCTTTGCCCCAGGGCTGTGGCTCTGTGCTGTGGGCTTGTGGGAGGGAAGGGATAATGCAGAGAGTTCAGCCCACGTGGTAGAGAGCTGCCAGCCCCCAAAAGACCAAGATGTCCTCAGGGTTCTCACCCTGCAGTAACTTCTAATAATCCAACTGCCCACATTTTCTTCTCTTTATTATCAGATGACATTTCCTATTAAAAGTGCAAATTCCCACAAGAAAAGTTTACCTTTTTAAAAAACTTCTCATCCATCACTGACACCTTAATGTGCATAGTGTTAGTCGCTGAGCTGTGCCCGACTCTTTTCAACTCCATGGACTGTATCCTGCCAGGCTCCTCTGTTCATGGGATTCCCCAGGCAAGAATACTGGAGTGGGTTGCCATTCCCTTTTCCTGGGGATCTTCTCAACCAGGGATCAAATCCACCTGCAGTGCAGGTGGATTCTTTACCATCTGAGCAACCAGGAAAGCCCCATGTGCAGAGAGAGTTTAAGAAGGAAAAATGAAGACCAGAAAGAGATCTAGGAGGGCACCAGGTGTCTTATGAAAAGAAAAGAATTGCACCAGGTTAGGAAAAAACCAAATGACACCAAAACTAGAGCATGGAAACACGGATCCCTAAGTCACATGTCTTGCCTAAGAGCTTTGGTAGAAAAGCCAAATGGGATTTACAGATGTTGGATAGCGCTTTGCTTGCTTAGTGTCCCCATCAAGTCTGGACCCATAGGTTACCCTGATAAATGCCATGGAAAAGGCAGTCTGACGTACTTTAAGATCCTGTTTGGATTTTTCTAAGCTTTGAACAATAATTGAATCCCCAGATACTCAGCAGAGTCTGACCACACATGGTGAAATTATTTCTTGGTCATAAACTGAAAAGTTAATTGGCTTCATGTCTTTAAATAGATTCAATTATTTAAGCAACAATGAATCTTGCAGAGGTACTTACAAGTCGGGGATGACAATAGGAGATGAAGGTTTAAAGTGTGCTACCCCAAAGGCCTCTGCAAACTGCCACCAAGGAGCTTGTGAATTGGGAAGGGATTTATCTTTGCTTATAAAATATAAAAACTGCCCTCCATGGCATGATTAGATTTGATGCAACTCACTTATTAAAAATTAACACAGCCAAGAAATGATGCCTGTTTCCATCCGTAACGGAGTTCAGTATTGTTGATGATTGTAGGGAGTTTGGGTCTGGAGTCGGCCACTTCTTCAGCCTCTCAGAGAAATCAGCTAAACCACATTCCCAGGCCGTCTTCACTTCCACTCGCTGCTCAGTGGCGTTCTTCCCCTTTGGTAAGGCTCATTTGGGGGCTCTAAGTGAAAAGGTTAATTCCTAAACTCACAAAGGAAGCACAAGGTCATGGCTAGATTCATCCCAAGGATAAGTCTTCCTTCTACACAGTAGAAATATATGGGTTTAGTTTAAACACTTCTTATCATGTCCTTTCTCCCTTCCAGGTCTGGCCCTGTCTCTGAATGTTAATCAGTCCCAGAATAAAGTGCCTGTAATTAGCTGGGGATCTGACCCAACCTCCAGCCCTCTTCCTGTTGCCTTAATAAAAGTCACTTCAAATTGCCCTGACCCTGAGCACAGCCATGGTATGCCCTGACATGCTTCCTCTAGTACAAGTGAATTACCTTCTCAAAGAACATGCTTAGAAGCAGAGTTGAACCATTAACCTTAATCCAGAGTTTCACAAAAGCAAAGGTATTTAAGACTGCAGGGTTAGCTGGGTTAATTAGGAGCCAATATCTATCTTTTACTTCAAGTAAGTGAAGACAGGAGATGAGAGCAACGAGCTGGTGATCACAAGAGTTCTTCACAGAATGGAGGGTGCGTGTGTCCATTACTCAAGTTAGATTTTTCTCTGATGAAACCAGGAGAAGAAAGCACCCTACCATCAGTTCCATGCGGCTTTGGGGGCTGGGTGTTATCTATTCCCAGAGGGAAGAGCATCTTTGGGACTGGGGAGCTGTCCAGAGATCTCAGAGCTGAAAGCATTTCAGTGAAATGATACTAGGTACACCCTCCTGGTGGCTCAAATGGTAAAGAATCTGCCTGCAATGCAGGAGACCCGGGTTCAACCCCTGGGTCAGGAAGATGCCCTGCCAAAGGGAATGGCTACGCATTCCAGTATTCCATAGACAGAGGAGCCTAGTGGGTTACAGTCAATGGGTTGCAAAAAGTCAGACATGACTGAGCAACTAACACTTTCACTTCTTCACACCTTGAAATACCAGTCTCATGGCACTTCTTCTCCCTTCAGGCTCCAGAGTTGGACACTCTGAAGAGCAGATAGTTTGAGAGTGTATATTGAATGTCTTTCTGAGAAAAGGACTAAGGTTTCGTTTAAAATTTTTACATCAAATACCATGAATCACTGTTTGGCCACCAGCTCCAACTTCTATATACAGCACATCTATGGGCATATGGAAAAAGCATCAGGAGACACTTTATAGAATGATGCATTTCCCAGTATTGTACAAGAACCTCAGGGGTGGAAAATCACTGATACCAAGTTTTTCCATCCTGGGGCCCCTCCCTTGCCCAAGTGTGACCTGCAATTGCCAGAATCATGGACTGAGAGCTGTCTTTCTTCAGCCTCATCCTCTCACACAGAGTTCCCCTTCCAAATAATTTCAGGAGGATGTTGTCATTCACCACTTATGCAACATGTCTACACACTCCTTGACTTTTCAAGAAATCATTTGAAGTTAAAAGAGCAAAAGCTATTGCAAATATGGAATTAATTAAATCTATCTATGCTTAAGTCTTTTCGGAATTAACTTATGAAATGTTTGCCAGTAAAATTATTAACATGTAACTCTGAAGATAATGAGTCAGTTTAAGGTTATTTAATTATCGGCAGAATTACAGTATTTACACTGAAGTCTTTTCCGCAGCTCCATTCTCATGTGTGATACATCGCTGAAGGATTTCTAAGTATAGTCCCTTCTGGTATTTCATTTGGATCATTATTTTTGCCTGAATTAATACAAGTTTTGAGCAAATGGAGTCATTGGCTCTCAAGTGATAGGTGTGTTTGGAATCTATGTCTGTGATGATAGAAAAGTCACTAATGAAGGCGCCATGGGCTTCCTTGATGGGTCAATAGTTAAGAATCTGCCTGCCAATGTTAAGGACATGGGAGTGATTCCTGGTCCAGGGTGATACCATGAGGCAACTAAGCCCACGTGTTACAACTCCTGTGCCTGCCCTCCTTAGGGCAAGCTCTGCAGCAAGGGAAACCACGGCAATGAGAAGCCCATGCACTGTAGCTAAGGTGGCCCCGGCTCGCCA
The DNA here is from genome assembly GCA_006410675.1 of Oreotragus oreotragus. NCBI lineage: Eukaryota > Metazoa > Chordata > Mammalia > Artiodactyla > Bovidae > Oreotragus > Oreotragus oreotragus. Next base: position 26,888 of record SJYX01001361.1, read on the forward strand.
GAACCGTGTGCCTGCACACAGCAGCCAAGACCCAGAGCCGCCACAAATAAATACATAAACAGAATAATGAGGGCCAATTGGTCACCATTCCTATGTGCTCTGAAGTTGAGACGGATCAGAATAAGTCTTGAAAGTTTACTCCCCAGCTCCCTTCCTGTGGAAGGCAACCTAGGGCGGGGGTTCAATTAGCAGTAAGTCCCAGCCCTCTGTGGATCCAATAAGAGCTCCGTTACAAGCAGAAACTCCTACTGCTCTTTGAGCTCTTTTCTGGTTGACAGTGGGCTTTGCTGTATTTTTATTAAGTCATTCAGTCTTCATGCAGGCTGAGATAGCCGCCCATCTATGGGTCACTGCTGAACAGTGAATACTCCTCCAACTTTCTCCCAAGCAAGCTCCACTTTTCTGCAGGAAACCAGACAGTTTAGAGCAGTTTGCCTGGAGCAAAACCCTTCATGTTGTGATTTATCAAAGAGACTGTATGCATCAAACATGGCAGCCCCCGTCCACTGGGCTCTTTGATAATGCTTCTTCTCCAGCCAGATTGTCAATAACTGACCTTTATCTAAAGATGCAGCAAGTCAGAAGATTGCCATGAGCAGTAGGGAAGACCCTGAGGGGAGGCAGAGGCTCTGAGGAGACTCTTCTAGAATGGAAGCAAGGCTAGATTGTTCTAAAGAGAGTTAAACATCACAGAATAAAACGTGTTGATTTCACGATGAGCATCCATGAGCCCCTGTGGTGTGCCCAGCCAAGACTAGCTTTGGTGGTGGTGGTGCATGTCTGTGGAGGGGTGGGGGGTAGGAGGTGAAGGGGTAAGGGGTCATTTCTGAATCTCTGAAGCATACTTCTTGGGGAAAATCTGCATCCATCATCAACTAGAAAAGAATATGAGACAGAATATGTGCTCCGTTACTCAGTCATGTTCAACTCTATGTAACCACATGACTGTAACCCATCAGGCCCCTCTGTCCCTGGGATTCTCCAGGCAAGAACACTAGAGTGGGTTGCCATTTCCTCCTCCAGCGGATCTTCCTGATCCAGGTGAGCTCTTTTCTGGTTGACAGTGGGCTTTGCTGTATTTTTATTAAGTCATTCAGTCTTCGTGCAGGCTGAGATAGCCGCCCATCTATGGGTCACTGCTGAACAGTGAATACTCCTCCAACTTTCTCCCAAGCAAGCTCCACTTTTCTGCAGGAAACCAGACAGTTTAGAGCAGTTTGCCTGGAGCAAAACCCTTCATGTTGTGATTTATCAAAGAGACTGTATGCATCAAACATGGCAGCCCCCGTCCACTGGGCTCTTTGATAATGCTTCTTCTCCAGCCAGATTGTCAATAACTGACCTTTATCTAAAGATGCAGCAAGTCAGAAGATTGCCATGAGCAGTAGGGAAGACCCTGAGGGGAGGCAGAGGCTCTGAGGAGACTCTTCTAGAATGGAAGCAAGGCTAGATTGTTCTAAAGAGAGTTAAACATCACAGAATAAAACGTGTTGATTTCACGATGAGCATCCATGAGCCCCTGTGGTGTGCCCAGCCAAGACTAGCTTTGGTGGTGGTGGTGCATGTCTGTGGAGGGGTGGGGGGTAGGAGGTGAAGGGGTAAGGGGTCATTTCTGAATCTCTGAAGCATACTTCTTGGGGAAAATCTGCATCCATCATCAACTAGAAAAGAATATGAGACAGAATATGTGCTCCGTTACTCAGTCATGTTCAACTCTATGTAACCACATGACTGTAACCCATCAGGCCCCTCTGTCCCTGGGATTCTCCAGGCAAGAACACTAGAGTGGGTTGCCATTTCCTCCTCCAGCGGATCTTCCTGATCCAGGGATCAGATCTGGGTCTCTTGCATCTCCTTTATTGGCAGGCTGATTCTTTACTTCTGTACCACCTGGGAAGGCCCAAGACAGAATATAAAGGCAAAGCTAAGTGGTCCACGCTCAGGACATTATGATCCAGAGAAGGTCCTCACCACAGGCTCTCCTTTTGCAATAACATGGAACGGACTCTGGGAGCCCCGAGGGAAGGAATCAATCCAGTCAGAGACAAGGGGAGGAGGAAGCCTGGACTACTGGGGGAACACTTCCACTGGGAGTTAAGGTCTAAGATTCCAGGTCCAGCAGAGATGCTCATAACCATGGGATGAACCTCCTCAGACCCCTGGGCAGTGTGGCTTGTGCAGGTTTAACCTCTGATGGGACAAATATCCTTTGGTTCTCTCTGGATGCTGTCATCAGATGAAGGATGCTGACAGCACACAACCCTCCCAATTCTAACCTTTCAAGGTCCTCTCAGGAGATCTCTGTAGTTCTGCCCTTCTTCTGTGGGCTAAGGTGGAGCTGTGCAATAGCTGTCCCCCACCAAGACATCCCTGCCTGTCAGTAGAGCACCCTATGCAGCTTCAGAGAGAAATTCTTGACTTTTGGTTCCTGGCTCTCATGGAAGTGAGGTGACCGTGTGGTCCCTCAGTACAGGTGAAATCTCATATAAGTTAATCCAGGTATAGGTGATGCCAGCATCCTGAGGATGCCTGGACATACTCAACAAAGTTGAACAAAGTTTCTTTTTTCACATTCCTATCTTGACCTATCTTGAATTGATGCTTTTGAACTGTGGTGCTGAAGAAGACTCTTCAGAGTCCCTTGGACTGCAAGGAGATCAAGCCAGTCCATCCTAAAGGAAATAAACCCTGAATATTCATTGGAAGGACTGATACTGAAGCTGAAGCTTTAATACTTTGGCTACCTGGTGGGAAGACCCAAATCATTGGAAAAGACCCTGATGCTGGGAAAGACTGAAGGCAAGAAAAGAGGGTGACAGAGGATGAGATGATTGGATGGGATCACCAACTCAATGGACATGAGTTTGCACAAATGGAGGGAGATAACGAAGGACAGAGAAGCCTGGCATACTGCAGTCCATGGGGTCACAAACAGTCAGACACGACTGAGCGATTGAACAACAATGACTATCTTGACTGCAGCCAGTCTTGGGTCTCAGAAAGAGACAGCTGGTTCTCCTGCACCTTCTATATCACAGCTGGGGTGTGGAGGCAGAGCAGTCTCTAGCTCATTTATCCTGCCCAGGTCTCCGTCCTATGGAAGAATCTACCTGTGGCACCGCCTCTGTCCCCATTTCCAGCAGGCTCTCTGAGAAGCTCCAGGCTCTCCAAGACAAGGAGGAACTGAGACAAAGCTATGAAAGAGGATGACTGTAATTTTTTTTTAAGTGAGAAATACAGCTCCATGGCCCTGAGAGCATGGAGAACATGGGCCATGAAGTTCCCAAATCTAAGGCAAAATGATGCAATTTGCCTCATAACAATGGTTATTCCCCAGGAAGGTCAACGGTTCTTCATGTTCAGAAACAAGGAAGCCAGTTTCATGCTTCAGGGAACTGGGGATGGTCTGTGGGGTCAGGAAGGACTCTTTCACTCAGGTGGGCTAGCTGCTCTGCAGGTTTTGAACTGCAGAAAATGCAGACTTAGCATCTCCAGAGACCGGAGGAGTGGCCAGAAACAGACTCTGGAAAGACAGGGACAATGGGGAAATGCAATGATTCAAACAAAATTCAGGGAAGAATGGGGGAGGGGGAGATTGATGGTTTTAATACAGCACCTTCCTTCTTATTTTTAATAACAATGTTGCATTTGCAATATTAGCTCTGTTAATTCTCACCCCCATTCCACTGGCTTTTGTTTTCACCTGCTTGTGCTGTAATTTTCGATTTAATTAGTTGCAGTTCTGTTAGATGGCAACAGGTCTTGGTTTATCTTCGCAGCTAATACTGCTAATTGTTTATTCAGCCTTCAGTAATATCTCATTAACTTTATAGGCTATCGTTTCCACATCATCTACAGAATTAATTTTCTGCAGATCTAGAGATGTTGGTGCATGTGAACGTTTTCTTTCAGAAACACAACAAAACCAAATAGAAAAAAAAAAGCAGCTGGCAAAGTTGGAGAAGCCAGTTCTCATTTACTTCTGTGGCATCCCTCAAGGAAATAAAGTCTGAAAATGATATTTCCTTTATTTTTTTAAAAGGAACTCACCTAAGCACTTCATTATTTTTATAGCAGTCATTTTCCATAAAGCATTTATGGATACACAGATAAAAGATGAGATGTGCATGCAAAATATTTGGAGGTAACTTAATGTGGGCCCTTCAACTACTTGCTTTAATATAATGAAGCTGTTATACAGATGATTTTTATGGCATCTATCCTTATTTCTCTGAACATTTAATAAGCACCCCAACCACCTCTTTTAGAGGATGGGAAATTTAGACAGCAAGAGCGTATGATTTAGCTATTCAGTTCAGTCACTCAGTCATGTCCAGCTTTTTGGGACCTCAANTTGCCATGAGCAGTAGGGAAGACCCTGAGGGGAGGCAGAGGCTCTGAGGAGACTCTTCTAGAATGGAAGCAAGGCTAGATTGTTCTAAAGAGAGTTAAACATCACAGAATAAAACGTGTTGATTTCACGATGAGCATCCATGAGCCCCTGTGGTGTGCCCAGCCAAGACTAGCTTTGGTGGTGGTGGTGCATGTCTGTGGAGGGGTGGGGGGTAGGAGGTGAAGGGGTAAGGGGTCGTTTCTGAATCCCTGAAGCATACTTCTTGGGGAAAATCTGCATCCATCATCAACTAGAAAAGAATATGAGACAGAATATGTGCTCCGTTACTCAGTCATGTTCAACTCTATGTAACCACATGACTGTAACCCATCAGGCCCCTCTGTCCCTGGGATTCTCCAGGCAAGAACACTAGAGTGGGTTGCCATTTCCTCCTCCAGCGGATCTTCCTGATCCAGGAATCAGATCTGGGTCTCTTGCATCTCCTTTATTGGCAGGCTGATTCTTTACTTCTGTACCACCTGGGAAGGCCCAAGACAGAATATAAAGGCAAAGCTAAGTGGTCCACGCTCAGGACATTATGATCCAGAGAAGGTCCTCACCACAGGCTCTCCTTTTGCAATAACATGGAACGGACTCTGGGAGCCCCGAGGGAAGGAATCAATCCAGTCAGAGACAAGGGAAGGAGGAAGCCTGGACTACTGGGGGAACACTTCCACTGGGAGTTAAGGTCTAAGATTCCAGGTCCAGCAGAGATGCTCATAACCATGGGATGAACCTCCTCAGACCCCTGGGCAGTGTGGCTTGTGCAGGTTTAACCTCTGATGGGACAAATGTCCTTTGGTTCTCTCTGGATGCTGTNGGAAGCCTGGACTACTGGGGGAACACTTCCACTGGGAGTTAAGGTCTAAGATTCCAGGTCCAGCAGAGATGCTCATAACCATGGGATGGACCTCCTCAGACCCCTGGGCAGTGTGGCTTGTGCAGGTTTAACCTCTGATGGGACAAATGTCCTTTGGTTCTCTCTGGATGCTGTCATCAGATGAAGGATGCTGACAGCACACAACCCTCCCAATTCTAACCTTTCAAGGTCCTCTCAGGAGATCTCTGTAGTTCTGCCCTTCTTCTGTGGGCTAAGGTGGAGCTGTGCAATAGCTGTCCCCCACCAAGACATCCCTGCCTGTCAGTAGAGCACCCTATGCAGCTTCAGAGAGAAATTCTTGACTTTTGGTGCCTGGCTCTCATGGAAGTGAGGTGACCGTGTGGTCCCTCAGTACAGGTGAAATCTCATATAAGTTAATCCAGGTATAGGTGATGCCAGCATCCTGAGGATGCCTGGACATACTCAACAAAGTTGAACAAGGTTTCTTTTTTCACATTCCTATCTTGACCTATCTTGAATTGATGCTTTTGAACTGTGGTGCTGAAGAAGACTCTTCAGAGTCCCTTGGACTGCAAGGAGATCAAGCCAGTCCATCCTAAAGGAAATCAACCCTGAATATTCATTGGAAGGACTGATACTGAAGCTGAAGCTTTAATACTTTGGCTACCTGGTGGGAAGACCCAAATCATTGGAAAAGACCCTGATGCTGGGAAAGACTGAAGGCAAGAAAAGAGGGTGACAGAGGATGAGATGATTGGGATCACCAACTCAATGGACATGAGTTTGCACAAACGGAGGGAGATAACGAAGGACAGGGAAGCCTGGCATACTGCAGTCCATGGGGTCACAAACAGTCAGACACGACTGAGCGATTGAACAACAATGACTATCTTGACTGCAGCCAGTCTTGGGTCTCAGAAAGAGACAGCTGGTTCTCCTGCACCTTCTATATCACAGCTGGGGTGTGGAGGCAGAGCAGTCTCTAGCTCATTTATCCTGCCCAGGTCTCCGTCCTATGGAAGAATCTACCTGTGGCATCGCCTCTGTCCCCATTTCCAGCAGGCTCTCTGAGAAGCTCCAGGCTCTCCAAGACAAGGAGGAACTGAGACAAAGCTATGAAAGAGGATGACTGTAATTTTTTTTTAAGTGAGAAATACAGCTCCATGGCCCTGAGAGCATGGAGAATATGGGCCATGAAGTTCCCAAATCTAAGGCAAAATGATGCAATTTGCCTCATAACAATGGTTATTCCCCAGGAAGGTCAACGGTTCTTCATGTTCAGAAACAAGGAAGCCAGTTTCATGCTTCAGGGAACTGGGGATGGTCTGTGGGGTCAGGAAGGACTCTTTCACTCAGGTGGACTAGCTGCTCTGCAGGTTTTGAACTGCAGAAAATGCAGACTTAGCATCTCCAGAGACCAGAGGAGTGGCCAGAAACAGACTCTGGAAAGACAGGGACAATGGGGAAATGCAATGATTCAAACAAAATTCAGGGAAGAATGGGGGAGGGGGAGATTGATGGTTTTAATACAGCACCTTCCTTCTTATTTTTAATAACAATGTTGCATTTGCAATATTAGCTCTGTTAATTCTCACCCCCATTCCACTGGCTTTTGTTTTCACCCGCTTGTGCTGTAATTTTCGATTTAATTAGTTGCAGTTCTGTTAGATGGCAACAGGTCTTGGTTTATCTTCGCAGCTAATACTGCTAATTGTTTATTCAGCCTTCAGTAATATCTCATTAACTTTATAGGCTATCGTTTCCACATCATCTACAGAATTAATTTTCTGCAGATCTAGAGATGTTGGTGCATGTGAACGTTTTCTTTCAGAAACACAACAAAACCAAATAGAAAAAAAAAAGCAGCTGGCAAAGTTGGAGAAGCCAGTTCTCATTTACTTCTGTGGCATCCCTCAAGGAAATAAAGTCTGAAAATGATATTTCCTTTATTTTTTTAAAAGGAACTCACCTAAGCACTTCATTATTTTTATAGCAGTCATTTTCCATAAAGCATTTATGGATACACAGATAAAAGATGAGATGTGCATGCAAAATATTTGGAGGTAACTTAATGTGGGCCCTTCAACTACTTGCTTTAATATAATGAAGCTGTTATACAGATGATTTTTATGGCATCTATCCTTATTTCTCTGAACATTTAATAAGCACCCCAACCACCTCTTTTAGAGGATGGGAAATTTAGACAGCAAGAGCGTATGATTTAGCTATTCAGTTCAGTCACTCAGTCATGTCCAGCTTTTTGGGACCTCACGAACTGCAGCACGCCTGGCTTCCCTGTCCATCACCAACTCCTGGAGCTTGCTCAAACTCATGTCCATCGAGTTGCTGATGCCATCCAACCGTCTCATCCTCTGTCATCCCCTCCTCCTCCTGCCTTCAATCTTTCCCAACATCAGCATCTTTTCTAATGAGTCAGTTCTTTGCATCAAGTGGCCAAAGCACTGGAGTTTCAGCTGCAGCTTCAGTCCTTCCAATTTAGTGATAACCCACTATAACTGTATTTTAAGGGCTAACACTCACTTTGCCCTTCTTCCTCATCCCTCTCCTGCCACCTTTGAACTAACAAGGTCAAAATGTTTGCCTTTCACATGACTCCTCTCCCTTGCTCCAGAACTGGCCTCTTTATAGCCAATTTAGTCCCTGGTGTTCAAGACAAAAAGGATGCATGCTCCCCTCTACCTGCTCCCTTCATCACCCTTGGACTACATGAATTGACTACTCCCCTTTTCTGATTTGTAGAAGTGACTTCCGCTCTTTATCACACGCACAAGTTTGCTAATAGGATATCCCTAAAGACTGAGCCTTCTTGGTGATAGCAGTTGTAACTTCCTTTGCCTGGCCTCTGGGCACAGTGGCTTGCAGCTCTGAGGGTCTTTTCTGCAAGTGACCATGTTGCTGTGCTGTGTGCTAAGTCGCTTCAGCCACGTCCAGCTCTGTGCAACCTCATAGACTGTAGCCCGCCAGGCTCCTCTGTCCATGGGATTCTCCAGGCAAGAATCCTGGAGTCTGTTGCTGTGCCCTCCTCCAGGAGATCTCCTCTACTCAGGGACTGAGCCCTGTCTCTTGCATCTCCTGCATTGCCAAGTGGCTTCTTTATGACACGCACCATCTAGGAAGCCCCTAAGTGACCATAAGGTCTGTCTTTTCTGTTTGGAGAAAGTGTGGACCTTCTCCACAGCTTGGATCACCACCTTTACAGTGGTTGTGGTTTACTCCCACAAAACTGGGAGCTGCTACTCATCTATGGGCTGAACTGGGCAGGTATAGTCACCAACCAGCAAAAGGTGGGGAAACTGGATCAACTGGGCTGAAGACAGCAGGAGGACCTGGCCTGGCTGCTTAACTGTGTCCGTAGCAGAGACAAAGGCAATGGAAGATGCATCTGAGAAGGAGCACACGGCAGTCTTGCTTTGATTTACATGTAATCTTCTCTCTCAAATCCTTGCCTTTCCAAAATAGTACCTCCTGATGAATGAAAGGTGTGTTTTTTTTTCAATTTCATGTATTTGACAATTATTTTTTATCATTAGCAATTATTGACAGTACTTTTTGCATGTTTATCTTGCTTAAGAGTGTGGCGGAGGATAAGATGGTTAAATAGCATCACTGACTCAATGGAAATGAATTTGAGCAAATTCTGGGAGACAGTGAAGGACAGGGGAGCCTGGCATGCTGCTATCCATGGGGTTGCAAAGAGTCAACATGACTCAGCAAATGAACAACAGCTTGCTTAAGAATACAACCCTATTCAGAAAGTTTAAAGATAGTTTTAAAATTGAAATTCTTTTGCTTTTCTAATTTGACCTTTATGCAGCTGGGATTGAAAATTGGCTGTGACATAAGATAATGAGATAGGAGTGAATTTTTATATCCCATGGGGATAGTCAGTTATCCCAGCACTATTTATTAAATAAGGTACTGTTTTACCACTAGTTTAAAAGAGCATCCTTCTCATGTTTTAATTTTCTATACACGCATGGATCTGTATTCTGGGCATTGTATTCCATTCCACTAGCTTTTTACTAATATCACTTTGCTTACCCACCATAACTTCTTGATGTATTCTGGTATCTTATATGGCCAACTTCCCCAACATATTTCCTAGTGAGAGTGTCAGTTCCTAGGCAGGTTGATAAGAAGTCCGGTTTCCCTGAGGAGAAGAGAGGGGTCTGGGGCTCTTGAAGAAGAGATAGGGGTCTGGAGTTCTCAAGGAGAAAAGGCAAACTTTTTTTTTTTTTACATTCCTTAGTCTTAGTCACATAAAACATTTTTTTCTTTAAGCCTGGAGCTGATGATCACACAACAAAACAATTCAGCTTCAACTCTGAGTTCAGCTCAGTTCAGTCACTCAGTTGTGTCTGGCTCTTTGCTACTCCATGGACTGCAGCACAGAAGGCTTCTCTGTCCATCACCAACGCCGGAACTTGCTCAAACTCACATCCATTAAGTCGGCGATGCCGTCCAACCATCTCATCCTCTGTCTTCCCCTTCTCCTCCTGCCTTCAATCTTTCCCAGCATCAGGGTCTTTTCCAATGAGTCAGCTCTTCACATCAGGTGACCAAAGTATTGGAGTTTCAGATTCAGCATCAGTCCTTCCAGTTAATATTCAGGACTGATTTCCTTTAGGATGGACTGGTTCAATCTAAGGATTATATAGCAACAATGTATCCTGCTTGCGAACAGTTTCTCCTTCTTGAAAATCTCCTGACTAATCCTGTTAACTTAAAATATATATTATGGGAGTGAGTCTGGAAAGATCTTTCTATTGTTAGTTCTAATTTTGATTATTTAAGATGTATGTTGTGGGAGTCTAATAAATGTATATAAAGCCTTGATAAGACTAGCAAGGGGGGGCACTCTCCGTCCCCCTTCTGATGTCTATGTCAGAAGCTTTCTCTGTCCCTTTTTATACTTTAATAAAACTCTGCTGCACAAAAGCTCTTGAGTGATCAAGCTTTGGTACCTGGTACCAAAGCAAAATCTTCTTCGGAGATCATTACTGTTCACTGTAAGCTATCACTAGGACCTTGTTTCATTTCTTCAAAATTTTCCTGGCCATTTTTATCACTGTGCTTTTACATTTAAGTTGTAGAGTCAGCTCATCGATTTTCTCATTACAAAAGATTGGAGTTTTTATTGAAATTACGTGACATCATGAGTTAATTTGCAGGTAACTTTTATTTTTATAGAACATGATGCATTCGTTATGCTTTTGCAGTGTTATAAAACAAATCTTTTGTCATTTTTCCCACAAAATTCCTTCATATCTTCCATGAGTATTCCTATTTTTTTTCAGTTTCCATTTACAAAAGCAACAAAAACATAATTTGCATTTCATTTCAGAGCTGATATATAGCACTGTTGTCGTCATCGTTCAGTCACCAAGTCATGTTTGACTCTTTTCCATCCCATGGACTGCAGAGCACCAGGCTCTTCTGTCTTTCTCCTCTCTCCTGTCTTCCAGAGTTTGCTCAGATTCATCTCCCTTCAGCTGGTGATGCTGTCTAAGCATCTCATCCTCTACCACCCCCTTCTCTTTTTGCCTTCAGTTTTCCCCAGTATCAGGGTCCTTTCCAATGAGTCAGTTATAGGCATCAGGTGGCCAAAGTATTAGAGTTTAAGCTTCAAGTAGCAGTCTTCCAATGAATAGTCAAAGATGATTTCTTTTAGAAAATCAACTGGTTTGATCTCTTTGCAATCCCAGAGACTCTCAAGAGTCTTCTCTAGCACCACAATTAAAAGTTTCTACTGTATTCTTGTATTTGTTTATTTGTCCAAGAAACATGTTTTGAGTACTCACTTTAAGCCAGATGCCATTCCAGAGGCTGAGAGTACACATGTGTCCAAAACAGACTCAATCCCTGCTTTCCTGGAGCTGATATGTCGGATGATAACAAATGCTACGGAGAAAATAAAGCCAATGGAAGAGGCAATGAGCTCTCAGGAAATTCCAGCAGGAAGGCTGCTCTGATGATGTGGCCTTTAAGAAGATGGAAACAGTGAGAGACTTTATTTTCTTGGGCTCCAAAATCACTGCGGATGGTGACTGCAGCCATGAAATTAAAACACGCTTGCTCCTTGGNAATAAAGCCAATGGAAGAGGCAATGAGCTCTCAGGAAATTCCAGCAGGAAGGCTGCTCTGATGATGTGGCCTTTAAGAAGATGGAAACAGTGAGAGACTTTATTTTCTTGGGCTCCAAAATCACTGCGGATGGTGACTGCAGCCATGAAATTAAAACACGCTTGCTCCTTGGAAGAAAAGTTGTGACAAACCTAGACATCATATTAAAAACAGACATTTCTTTGCCGACAAAGGTCCATCTAGTCAAAGCTATGGTTTTTCCAGGAGTTGTGTATGGATGCGAGAGTTGGACCATGAAGCTGAGCACTGAAGAACTGATGCTTTCGAATTGTGGTGTTGGAAAAGACTCTTGAAAGTCCCCTAACTGCAAGGAGATCAAACCCATCGATCCTAAAGGAAATTAATTCTGACTATTCATTGGAAGGACTGATGCTGATGCTAAAGCTCTGGCTTCAATACTTTGGCCGCCTGATGCAAATGGCCAACTCATTAGAAAAGACACTGATGCCGGGAAAGACTGAAGGCAAGAAAAGGGGGCGACAGAGGATGAGATGGTTGGATGACATCACTGACTCGATGGACATGAGTTTGAGCAGGCTCCAGGAGTTGGTGATGGACAAGGAAGCCTGGCATGCCACAGTCCACAGGGATGGGGGGAGAGGGGATGGGGACCTATCAAAGGGTCCTCATGGCTCATTTTGCTTGACAACATAATTGAAAGTTTCCACAAGTTTGCTTCAGAGGCCGACAATTCAGGATATGTAGAACAAGTTTCCATGCCTCGAATGTGGCTTAAATGTATGTAATCAGTAAGGTAGATTGGTACATAAAATCCTTTTATTATGGAAAATGGCAATGACTGAGTGGCTGAACTGAACTGAACTTAGGAAGGAGAGCATGGGTCTTTCAGGTAGATGGCCTAGGGGGCTACAGGGAAGAGGAGCAGCAGGTGAAGAGCCCTGGAGCCCTGTTCATGCCAGGAGTGTTTAAGGGCCTCCTGGGAGGCAATCAGCATGGCTGGAGCCCAGGAAACCAGGAGGAGCCTGAAGGAGCTGGACCAGAGGAGACAGAGCCCTTCCTCAGGTCCCTGCAAGGCTGGTCCTTTCTTGTGTTTGCTCTGAGTTCAAGAATTCCTTTCTCAGTGAGACCGTCCAGGACCATGGACACCTCCATGCCTGTGTCAGATCTATGATCTCGGCCCCACATATGGCTAGCTGGAGGTCTTGTTTATTCGCATCACGTGCGCAGCCTTTGTCCTCCCCACTGTGTAAGCTCTAGGACAGCAGGCTCTTGCACTGCTGCTTGGCCAGCCCCTCCGGACTCTGCATGTTTGTTAACAACAGTCATGACTGACCGTACCACCCACACCTTGAGCTCCTGCATCCACCCTGGGCCAGGCTTTTGCCCATCTACTGCTGTGCAGCCATGTGATGGGGGGAGAGGGGATGGGGACCTATCAAAGGGTCCTCATGGCTCATTTTGCTTGACAACATAATTGAAAGTTTCCACAAGTTTGCTTCAGAGGCCGACAATTCAGGATATGTAGAACAAGTTTCCATGCCTCGAATGTGGCTTAAATGTATGTAATCAGTAAGGTAGATTGGTACATAAAATCCTTTTATTATGGAAAATGGCAAGCAAGTACAAAATGAGAAAGCCTTGTATAATGAACATTCGGCTACAATGATCCCTGCCTCCCTTGGATTATTTTGAGGCAAATAACAGTCAGACAGACTGAGCGACTTCACTTTCACTTTTCTCTTTCATGCATTGGAGAAGGAAATGGCAACCCACTCCAGTATTCTTGCCTGGAGAATCCCAGGGATAGGGGAGCCTGGTGGGCTGCCGTCTATGGGGTCACACAGAGTCGGACACGACTGAAGTGACTTAGCAGCAGCAGCAGCATTAGGCATTATATTGCTTCTTATGTAAATGCTTTACCTTGTATCTTTAAAAGATAAGGGTTCTTTGAAAATAGATAAACTTTAGTATCATCGCCAACCTCAGATTTAATAGTAATTCCATAATATCTTGAAACATCCTCTCATTCTTCAGATTATCCAATTGTCTCCATTTTCCCCCTCTTTTATAAGTGTTTTAAGTCAGTGTCCCAATTTTCATAATGCCACCATTTTATCCTTTAGGCTATAATGTAATAGCATTACTATTATTCTGTTGCTCCTATGGTACCAGCTTTGCTACCTTTCAGGTTGATTCTATCTCCTTTCGGCAAACAAATAAAATTTTTAAGGAATAAAAATATACTGTTTTGTTTTCACTTTCTACCCTGCTATTTTCACTTATCTCTATACTCTAGAATTGCTTCAAACCTACCCAAAGAAGTAGTCCTCATTTCTTTTCACAGCTGCAAAATAACCCATTGTATGGATACACACCGGTTTCCTCTGTCATTTCCTGGTGATGGACATTTGAACTGTGACTGTCTTCTGCTCTTGCGAGCAGGAGGATAAGGACCAAGCACCTGTCTTTTCACATTTTCCAAGTGCATCTTTGAAAATAGACCCAAAAAGTAGATTCCTTGGACAAAACGTACAAGATTATAAGATCTTGCCAGATTTTGCCAAATTCTCCATCATAGATAGGGGTTCTGTTATTTTGAATTTCTACCAGCAATATTTCTCCACAGACAAACACATCAACTTTGCCAACATTTTATATTTCTGCCAATCTGTCGGGGGAGGGTAGGCACCTGTGCAGAGCTAGGGACACCTGTGTGAGCTTGAGAGGCTGCCAAGTGGGCGCAAGAAGTGCCCTCAAGTGAAACCTTATGTAAAAGACACATGACAAGGGCTTCCCCAGGGGTAGAGTGGTTGAAAAATCCACCTGCCCATGCAGGGGACCCAAGTTTGAGCCCTGGTCCAGGGAAATCCCACATGCCACCTAGCAGCTAAGCCTGTGCATCACGCCTGCTGAAGCCCCTCTGAGCCTGTGCTCCACAGCGAGAGAGGCCATCGCAATGAGAAGGCTGTGCACCGCAGCAAAGAGTGGGCCCTGCTCGCCACGACCAGAGAGAGCCCACGCAGCAACGCAGACCCAGCAGGGCCGCAGATGAAGCTGTCTTTAAAAAAGACAGATGGCAGGTCAACGGTGAGCTCCTAGAGAGCTGATTCACTGGAGGGGAGGGCTTCCACAGCCCCCTACCTCAGGCCATCCCTGAATAAATCTCAGGGCAGCACAGAGCAGGGCTCAAAACCCCCAGACTTGAAAATCAGTTCACCAATTCGGTTGGTGTTAATGTGCGATGGTGCTTTCTACATGGCAAGCTGCACCAAGTGTTTCCCCTGGGCTCCTTCCTGATGACTCTTCTCAACAATCTGACGAGGTAAGTGATCATTTCTGCTGATGTGTCCCAGAAGAGAAAACTGAGGCTCAGAGAAGCCAAGTGATGCACCTATAACTGGTATCTGCATGCATCAAGGTTTAATCTTAAGGTTTTCTAACTTTTGAGAACATTATTCTTGAACTGGCAGATGAGACCAGTATGAGAAGCATCCATCTTTGTGTCTTAGCGCAGGCTGCTATAATGATAATACCATAGGCTGGGCAGCTTATGAACAGACATTTACTGCTCACAGCTCTGGAGGCTTGAAGTCCAAGATGAAGGCACCGGCAGATTTGGAACTTGCTTCTTGACTCAGCGAGAAGATGACTGAGCTGGGTCTGCACGTGGTGGGGAGGGCAGGTGAGGCCTCTGTGGTCCTCTTCAAAAGGGCACTAATCCCATTCATGAAGCTCCACTTTCATGACCTCCCAGTAGCCCCAGCTCTATCACACTGAGGGGTAGGGTTCCAACATATGGATTTTAGAGGGACAAACATTCAGTCTGTGACACGTCGCTTGGGATGCCGCCTTTTGGACCCTAAATCTACTTACTGTTAGTCACTCAGTCATGTCCAACACTTTGTGACCCCATGGACTGTAGCCCATCAAGCTCCTCTATCCATGGGACTCTCCAGACAAGAATATCAAAGTGGGTTGCCATTTCCTCCACCAAATCTACCTAAATGTCCTTTTAACGTTGCCCTTGTTCCTGGCCTCTGATTCTGGGCAGCCTCTGGCTGACATGCACCCTCTACTCCCAGGATTGCTCTCTCTGTCATCCTCCGTCCCGCCCCAGCCTGTGTTCTCTAAGTTCCTTCCCTTTTCTTCACGGTCAGTTGAGCAGAAGGGAAGAGGCGCTAGGTTCTTCCGTCTGTCTTGCAACTTCAGGCCAAGACAGGAGTTAAAGATAGCTCGAACACACCCTGCATTTCAGGCCCTGCTCATCACTGCGCTAATGAGTTTGTGTTCACAGATGAGACTCTGCTGGCTCAAGCAGGAGTGAATACAATTTGCAGCAGCTTCTGTGGGTTTCTTTCTACAGCCCATCACGTGACAGCTCTGGCTGCGACATGTTGGAGTTGAAAGTTGTGGGTTTGATTTTGCACTTCAAGATTGGATCGCTCATAGCTGTCTCTAAGCTTCTCCACCTTCCTCTCTCACATTCCTTTTTTACTTTCCCAGTTTGGTGTTTATCGCGGATGCCTTTGGCATCTCCATTATGGAGACTGGGGAAGCTTGCAAAGAGGATGTTTTTAAATGAGTGCCTTCTTCAGGGACTGGGCTCACTTAATACGCATGATCTGGGCACAAGCAGCCAGCTCCTCTGGCATCCTTAATAGCCAGGCTACCCCCGAATACATCCTGCAGAGGAGTTAATCTAAAAGGACCTCATTTTTATTTTAAACAGAACTGAAATGATACATTGTATTCAACTTGATTAGATGTCAGCGAGGTAATTTGATAATACTCAGCAGAAATAACGATACCAACAGCGCAGGTTACCAAGCGCTTGCTATGCTCAGTATCTTGGGTGAATATCCCTTGGGCTCCTGAAGGAAGCTTCATCATCTCTGTACTACTGATGAGGCGATCAAGGCTGAGTGAGATCGAGCACCTTGTCCAGAAACAGCCAGTCAGTGGAAAATCCTCATGCGGCCCCCAGAGTCCTTGCTCTGAAATGAAGCATGCTGAAGGGGTCCCTCATGGATGTCACAGATCACAGCTCTCAATGTGTCCCCTTGTATGTGATCCACAGGAAGGAGGACGTTTCAGGACCTGTGTTCTCTTGAGAGGTTTGTTTCCACAGTTCAAAGTCCTGTAAGCCTTAGGATACTGTTGATCAGGATTGTCCAGAGAAACAAAACTGATAGGATGTTTGTGTGTGTGTATTACACACACATACATACGCACGTGGGGGTGGTGCTTCCCTGGTGACGCAGTGGTAGAGAATGCACCTGCCAATGCAGGAGACGCAGGTTCAATCCCTGGACTGGGAAGATCCCCTGGAGGAGGTCATGGCAACCCACTCCAGTATTCTTACCTGGGAAATCCCATGGACAGAGGAGCCCGGAGGGCTACAGTCCACAGGGTGGCAAAAGAATAGGACATGACTTAGCAAGTAAGCAACAACAGCAAGTAAATAGAGACAGAGATGGAGACAAAGACAGACACACGCAGAGAAAGAATCTTATTTTAAGGAACTGGCTCATGGCATTGTGGATCCTGACACAATAGTCATTATAGTCTATAATCTATGGAGCAGGCCAGGATGCTGGAGACCCAGGGAAGAGTTGCAATCCAAGTCTAAAAACTTTCTGGAGGCTGAATTCCTTCTTCCTCAGGCGGGGGATCTCAGTCTATTTGTTAAAGGGCATCATTAGATTAGATGAGAACCCCTATATTACAGAGTGGGCTTTCTTCATAGTTCAGTTGGTAATGAATCTGCCTGCAATGCAAGAGACTTGGGTTTGATTCCTGGGTTAGGAAGATCCCCTGGAGAAGAAACTAGCAATCCACTCCATTATTCTTGCCTAAAGAATCCCATGGACAGAAGAGCCTGGCAGTCTACTGTCCATGGAGTTGCAAGAGTCAGACATGACTTAGTGACTAAAGCATCACATTACAGAGTATAATCTGCTCTACTTAATGTCTAAGGATTTAAAGTTAATTAATCTCACCCCCCCAAAAAAAAAATACTTTAACTAAACATCTAAAATAGTATTTGGTCAAAAACCTGGATACTGTGGTCCAGCCCAGTTGACACACAAAATTAACCATCATAGGGATTTTCTCATCGCTGTTCATGTGTGTGCTCAGTCAACTGAGTCTTTGCAGCCCTGCAGACTATAGCCCACCAGGCTCCTCTGTCCATGGGATTCTCCAGGCAGGAATACTGGAGTTGGTTTCTATTTCCTCCTCCAGAGGACCTTCGCAACCCAGGGATTGAACCCACACCTCCTGCATTGGCAGGTGGATTTGAGCCACCTGGGAAGCATCGCTGTCTTTACCCTCAACCTAGAGGCATATGATTCCTGGGAGTGTGGACAGGAAGGCTTGTGCAGCGTCTTAGAGCAGCCTTCTTACAAAATCACGGGGCTGCCCCATGCCCAGCCCAACCATTGTTGGTCTCCAGTTGATCCATCTCAGATGAATAACATATCAGCTTGAAACGTGCCTGTCACACTAGTGGGTGGTCACGTCAGACCTCTTGCGACTTCTTGGAGCTGAGACCTGTAGCCAGTTTTTGCTTCCTAATGTTTATCTTCTGCTGGGATTTTGCCAGGGAACCCGAGGAGTGACTCTACATGTTTCCATTATATGAAGATGCCATCAGGAGGTTAGAGGCTTTCCAGTTGGCTCAGTGGTAAAGAATCCTCCAGCAATGCAGGAAAGGCAGATTCCATCCCTGGTCAGAAAGATGCCCTGGAGTGGCAACCCCCTCCAGTATTCTCACTGGGATAATTCCATGGACCAAGGACCCTGGCAGGTTACAGTCATGGGGTTACAAAGAGTCGGACATGACTGAGCAATTGAACATGTAGGCACTCAGGATGCTAGAATTTTACGAGGTTGCTCCAAGTCTGTTTTTAGTGAACAAATCCAGAAAAACACACACACACACACACAAAATTCCTTTCTATTCATCAGTATCATCTTTCCCCTCGATTTACCCAATCAAGATGAAATATTGGCTTTATGAGGAGGGTATTTTAGGAACTTCCTACTGAATCTGGGGTTGATCATAACCTTTGGACTAAAGACTGGCTTCTGCTAGCCAACAAACTTAGGAGCTTTAAGGTTATTTTTAAAAACCGCTTCCAGATATGCAGGGTGCTAATAAAAGCCTGAGAATGTCTGGTGAAGCTGGGTCATTTATATTCAGTGTTACCCCACAATCTTCATCTGAAAAACACTTACACATGCCTGTTTTCAACTGTTGCTTACAAACTTCACAGCAATTGCTCAGAACTGCCGTTGGTTTTCTACTCAGGGTTTAAATCCTCAACCTTCTCACCTGTCTTTGATGACTCTCGCTGTGTGCGCACAGCTTTCTAAAGCAACTCTTGCGGGAAGAAATCAATAGCAGGCACAATTGCCTTCTGGTCTCCAAACCACCAGAAGTGTAGACACTTGACTGGGTTTCAACAAGGCTGTGCATCACACAGAGCCTTCCCCACACCTCTTTGAGAACTGTATTTTCTCGCTATGGGAGAATGATCTGCATCTTCTTTATACACCTCACAAGTGCAAGCTAACAAGACTGGACCATAGCTAGGAGTTTTGCAGACGTTCTTTGTGATCTGTCCTGAGCTCTCGACTGTGCTCTTGAGGATGGATCAGGAGCCCAGAGCTTCACATCTGGTATCGCTGGGCTGCAGGATGTGACAAGTGTGCCATCCTGGCTGGAGGAGGGAAGGCCAGCCTGTGCCCTGTGTCCCAGCACCATGCAAATCACACAGCAGTCAAGGAGTCCGGTGGGCATCAGAGCCTCAGGGTATCTTTGGTGATCTGACTACATGATCCTCGTGTCTTTAAGCAAATCAGGACCATAGACCTTGTCTAGGGGCAGAGCACAGGGGGGCAGGACCATTGTCCATCTCCCTGTGAGAGGGCATCCGCCCACAAGCCTGGAGGGGCCTTCCTCTCTTTTGCTTTTAGCCCCACCTGTGGGCCCGTCTTTCCAAGCTTCTTGTTTCTCCAGAAGTCTTTTTATCCTGGGCTCTTCTCTTGGTTTCCCAGCAGAAGATCCTGGACCTCTCCTTATTTGGGAAAACTTGCTGACTTCAGGGTTCAGTAATGTTCCTTTGGGAACTTCCTGAGGCCAAAGAATGAGGTCTCCTATGAGAATGAACCCTGGGGGAGCTGAGGGGCACAAACCCTGGAGGGTCCGGGAACACAACTCTAGAGAGGCTGAGGTCACAAGCAGGCCAACATATGCAACAGGCTCAGGTACAAGGGTAGGGGTCACTTCCAGGCCCACGGCATTCCATAACTCTACTAAGAGGAAAAGTGAATCATAGTGGCGTCTTCCCTGAAGACCTCTAGTGGGAAGGGTCCATCACCTCAGAGACCCAGGTGAGGGCTCTGGAGCCCAGAAGCCCCCTGAGGAGCCCCGCATCCATTCTGTCCATCATGCCCTCTGGTGGCATCACCTCACCCCCAGGCCCTTGTACTCTGCCTGGCCCAGATCTCCTGCTACACTGCCTGCCTGAGGCTGGCTGCTCCTTAGGCTCCCCCCAACCTTGCTCTTTACCAGGTAAGGAAGAAGGGGATTCCTTCTTCCTTGGATTCCTTCCTTCCTAACTCGGGATTCCCCACCTCCCTTGCACCCCATTCCCCACCCTTCACCCACAAAAGGTTTCTTTCCTCCAACTGAAGACAACTTTACAACAGGAAAGAAAAAGGCAGAAACCTCCTTCCACCTGCCAGCCACCCTCTGCTATGGAGTCATTTCTGATCAATGCACGAGGCAGAGAGGAAGCCAGTCATTGTTGCTGCTCAGTTGCTAATCCATGTGTGACTCTCTGCCACCCCATGGACTGCAGCACGCCAGGCTCCTCTGTCCTTCACAGTCTCCCGGAGTTTGCTCAGATTCATATCCAGTGAGTTGGTGATTCTATCCACCCATCTCATCTTCTGTCATTCCCTTCTCCTCTTGCCTTCAATTTTTCCCAGCATCAGGGTCTTTTCAAATGAGTCAGCTCTTTGTATCAGGGGGCCAAAGTATTGGAGCTTTAGCTTCAGCATCAGTCCTTCCAATGAATATTCAGGGCTGATTTCCTTTAGGATTGACTGGTTTGATCTCTTTGCNCATCTTCTGTCATTCCCTTCTCCTCTTGCCTTCAATTTTTCCCAGCATCAGGGTCTTTTCAAATGAGTCAGCTCTTTGTATCAGGGGGCCAAAGTATTGGAGCTTTAGCTTCAGCATCAGTCCTTCCAATGAATATTCAGGGCTGATTTCCTTTAGGATTGACTGGTTTGATCTCTTTGCTGTCCAAGGCACTCTGAAGAGTCTTCTCCAGCATCACATTTCGAAAACATCAGTTCTTCGACACTCAACCTTCTTTATGGCCCAACTCTCACATCCGGACATGACTACTGGAAAAACCATAGTCCTTCATAGGAAGGTGTGCTGGCAGAGAATGAGTTCTAAGTGTGTGACACCAACAGATGTAGGAGGAGCGGAGAACCCTTGGCCTAGAGGCCTTCCCTTTAAAAGATCCTCGGGGGTGGGAGGGGCCCCCAGGGACAGGTGTCTGCCACCACGTTTCTGCACAGACCTATCAATCAGGGAAGAGCTGGCCCCAGGCTTGGGAAATAGTAAGAGGAGGTATTTACAGAGAGCTGGCCGACAGCAGTAAACTAGACACTTGTTTATTATACAAGAAAAACGAGGCTCTCTGCTCTCTGAGGTGGCAGCCGAAAGGGCACAGGAGTTTTAATTAATTTTTCAGCTTTCTGTCTTTGCTGTAAGCCTGCTTCAGCATCAGAGCTAGAGAAGCTGGAGTCCCAGCAGTGGTCAGGTCTGACGCTCACCATGCACGCTCCCCTGGAGTCAGGTGCATGCAGGGCGCCCCGGGTGTGGCAGGAGAGACACCTGCGTGACTCTGAAGAGGGAAGACCCCGATCCAGCTTTTATCACCTGCAAACTCAACTTCTTTCCCATGTCAGTCACGGTGGACCGGCCATGCCTTACAGTGTCCACTGTCTCAGGTCAGGAGCAGCTCCTCTGAGAGCCCAGGGAGAGTACAGTCCTCCTAAAGAGGAACCGCTGACACCTGGGTGTGGCTTTATCATTTCTGGTTACACCCCTGGCTTTAACTGATACAGGTGAGGGGAACACAATAAACTCTTGCTGAATGCTGGCTCTTTTACACTAAGCAAGAGATCCCGGAGACCACCTTGTATTCACCCACAGGCAACCTCTTTATCCTCATTACAGCTGCCGGCCCCTCTGTCCTCTGGGTGCCCCAGAGTTTACCCAGCCTATCCTACAGGTGAGCGTTCAGCTTGTTTCCAGTACTTTGCAGTCATAGCCAGTGCCATCTCAGAGAACTGCCAGTATACAAGACTTACTTGACATTGTTTGGTGCATCCTCAAGGTAAATTTCTAGGACAGGGACTCCTGATTCATAGGGTAACCACCGAGGTGGTTCTGGTCAGGACTGCCAGATTCCCTTGTGGAGGGAATGAGCCACTTGGGCATGGCTTCATTTTGCTGCCAGAGCTGGTCCCCAGTGGCAGATTCAGGGCTAGAATCTGGGCAAAAATAAGCAACTAAATCGTGTGAAAAACTGGGAGCAAGAGCTAGGACTCAGTGGCTGCTCTCCTGAAAGGCAGGTGTTTGGCAACCTTCCCAGCTCTCAGGACCGAGGTGCTAACAACACTGTCTGTGATGCTCTGTGACCTTTACTTTGCAATAACTTTGCTATCATTATTTTTTAAGTCATTGTTTCTAAAAACTGTGGCTGGAAAGTAAACTACAGTGATCAGTGACCTCACTTCACCCCCATTTTATAGGATGAGATGTGCTTTAATTGGGGAGCCTGGACATTTTTCCAAAGACACTGAGCACACATTTTTCTAATTTTTAAAACTTGTTATATAATTTTTAAACTAGAGATAGTTACTTTACAACATTGTGATGGTTTCTACAGCAACATGAATCGGCCGCAGGTATACATATGTTCCCCCCACTCCTTGAACCCCCCCTCCCACTTCTCTCCCCATCTCATCCCTCTAGGTTGACACAGGGAACACAAACCCAGAGCTCTGTGACAATTTTTATACAATTTTTAAAGGTTAATTTATGTTTGCAACTGTTATGAAATATCGGCTTTATTTCTCACCTTGGGGAATTCGTTCTTGAGCCTGTCTTACACCCACCGTCCCCTCCTTTGTGTCCCTCCCTCTTCCATCCTTATAATGGCAACTGGTGACCACTAGTATGCCTTCTGTATCTGTGAGTCTGCTTCTTTTTTGTTGTGAGTGTGTGTGTGTGCGTAAAGTCATTTCAGTCGTGTCTGACTCTTCGTCACCTTATGGACCATAGCCCACCGGGCTCCTCTGTCTATGGGATTCTCCAGGCAAGAACACTGGAGTGGATTTCCATGCCCTCTTCCAGGGGATCTCAGACCCAGGGATCAAACTCATGCCTTTTATGTCTCCTTCATTGGCAGGCAGGTTCTTTACCGTCAGTTTCTCATACTTCTTTTTTTTTTATTGGAGTAGAGCTGATTTACAATGTTGTATTAGTTTCAGATGTATAGCAAAGTGATTCAGTTATACATATACAAATATCTGTTCTTTTTCAGATTCTTTTCCCATGTAGGTTATTACGTCATATTGAGTGAGTTCCCTGTGCTACACAGTAGGTCTTTATTGGTTATCTATTTGTATTTGTGCTATGCTTAGTCACTCAGTCATGTCTGACTCTTTTTGACACTATGGACTGGGGCCCACCAGGCTCCTCTCTCCATGGGGATTCTCCAGGCAAGAATACTAGAGTGGGATGCTATGACCTCCTCAAGGGGATCTTCCCAGCCCAAGGATCAAGCCCACGTCTCTTACATCTCCTGCACTGGCAGGCAGTTTCTTTACCACTAGCACCACCTGGGAAATCCCTTTTTTCCCCTTTGTTAACCATAAAATTTGTTTTCTGAATCTGTGAGTCTGTTCCTATCTTGTAAATAAGTTCACTTGTATCATTTTTTAGACTCCGCGTTTAAGTGATGTCATACATGTATCTTTCTCTGTCTGATTTCTTTTACAAAGCCTAATGCCCTCCAAGTCCATCCATGTGGCTGCAGATGAAAATTTTCATTCTTTTTATGACTGAGTAATATTCCCTTGTATATAGGGACTGTATCCTCTTTACCACCTTTGATGGACACCTAGGCTGTTTCCATGTCAAGGCAGACATTGCCACAAAATCCATGCACGTGTCCAGCTGAGCTGTCCAGAGGGATGTTCTGCTTTCTGGTTTCAGCACCAGGACCTTAAGTAAGCATCCCTTCTGCGGTCTATTCAGTGTGTGTGTGTGTGTCTCTCTCTCTCTTTTTTTTTTTTTTTTTTTTGCATTTTTGAGCTTTTCTTGGTGGTTTTGCTATATAAAATGCCCCCCACGAGTAGCCCTGAAGCACTGCCTGGTGTCCTAAGCGCAAGGAGTGTGTGATGCGCCTCAGGAAGAAAGTGCCTGAGTGAGATGAGCTTTATCAGCATGAGCTGCTGCCCTGCTGTCTGTGCGGTGAGCCAACAGTGTATAAGAACCGAGGACTGCGGCCACCTGATGCAAAGGGCTGATTTACTGGAGAAGACCTGATGCTGGGAAAGACTGAAGGCAAAAGGAGAAACGGCGGCAGAGAATGCGATGGCTGGATGGCACCACCAACTCGATGGACGTGAGTCTGAGCAAACTCCAGGAGATAGTGAAGGACAGGGAAGCCTGGCACGCTGTAGTCCAGGGGATCGCGAAGAGTCAGACAGGACTAAGCGACTGAACTGAACTGATGAGTAATGAAAGTTGGCTATAAGATCAATGTTTTCATCGTCTTTGATTTCTTTGCCAATTCCCAAGGCATGCTTTGTTTATCATGTGTCATCGCATTCTTAGGTAAAGGCCTGGGCTTGGATTGACAAATTCTCCATTCCCCCCACCCCCACCCAATCCTAGTGATCACCCTAGCTTCACGGTGCTGGCTTCATGCAAATTCCATCATCAAAAAGGGCTAAATCCTTACAGTGGTGGATTAAAGCCACACAGTAGGGCTATCTCTTCAGAGCCCTTCTGGAGCATCAAACAGTTCTTTAGGAAGAGAATAGTCTTTCCTGGAGCTGTGGGACCCTGGGCATGGGGTACCTGCTCTGAAGTGACAAGGAAAGAACCAGGATATATAGGCATTTTCATGTCAAAGACCAGGTAGGAGCATCAAAAAATTGCCGTCAATCACTCAAATTAAGGAATCCAGCATTTTTCTATGTGTGGGGCCATGCACGATTCCAGGCTCAGTGACATCAGTCCTTTGGTGTGCTCCCCAGCTCTCTGGGGCCAGCATCTTTGTCTTCTCATCCTGAGTTTCCTCAGGGTGCACCGTCAGGGTGGCTGTGATGTGATGGCTTGATGGCTGCAGCATCCTTTGCTTACTGATGCAGCAGCAACATTCTATGAATAGTTCACACCTGTCTCGACATGGGTTGGGATCCCCCACACTGGGACAGTACTTGACACTGACTAGCACTCAATTAGAGAGTGATAGAGTGGTCACCAGCCAATCAATCCAACTCCTTAGTCCACCTGACTCAAATGGTGTGAAGGCACAGCTCTTACTGGAAGTTCCACAGGCCTCCACATGCCTGGGAATCACGGGGATCTGGTGAAAACACTGATTCTGAGTCTGGGGAATCTGGGCTGCTCCTGATCTCCTAGTCAGCATTTCTAACCAGATTCCAGGTAATACAATGCTGCTGGCCTGAGGCCCCAGCTGAGGAGCAAGGCTAGAGCAGCCTCGCAGCCAGGGCTCAAGGTGACCCACTAAGGCCCCAGAGATCTGTCCATTTCCTCGGGCCTTTATCAAGTCCTCTTTGTCTTCATCTCCAGCTCTCTGTGCACCCCACCAGCTATATGTGCACTACACTTCCCTGTCTAAACTGAGTTTTCTGTATTACTCACCATGTTCTCATGGTGGTGGGGATGGGCCAGGGGTGGCGAGCACGAAGCCTGTCTTACTTTACGGATGCTGACATTGTGACCTGGAAGGTTGCAACACACCATGGCTCCACAGTCGGGAGCGTTGGGAGAGACCAGAATTCAGCAGCGAGAATGTCCTTGGCACGCATCACCACTCTATGCCTGAGCAGAGCACCGAGCAAAGGCCTGGGAAACCCCTTGCAGGACATCCACCTGGAGCCCCCCTTTCTTCTGGATCTGTTCCAGGTAAAGCATAGGGAGCTCCTTGGACGCATGCACCTCAAAGTCAGGACCCTGCGAGTCTCTGTGCAGTCCCGTGAGTGATGAGGCTGCTTCACTTCAGCATAGCCAGTCACCCCTTGTGCAACCAAGAGCCAGATAAATACAGAGGCTCATTTTGAAGTTCATCACTTTCTCTGCGAACATTTGGCAAAGCTCTGCCCCTTGGGTTCAAGACCAATCAGAATAAACATTTTAACCCAGTCCTCAGGGCCCCCGGTGCCTGTGCCAATCTATTTCAATTTGTGCTGTCATTATCACGGCCATCATCATGATCATCATCATCACCATCATCATCAACCTAAATTTCCAGCCCCGGTGGACGGCATTTAGCTCTCTGTCCTCTGCCCGCCATGAAACTGCTCCCTGATCCCCCTTTGGGGTCCTCAAGACCCCTGTGGCCCCGACAGCTGCTCTCTACAGCTGTTTTCTATTTCAGAATGTTGACAATGGCCTAATTGGAGCTGGATGCAGAGGAGAGAGGAAGTGGTTTGAAGGGTAAACATCAGGTTCATTTAACCAATTCTGTGTCTCCATCCTAATGGAGGACCTGGACAAAAGAAATCACTAATCAGCTTTTCTGAACATGCCAGGATTTGGAAGAGGAGAAAAAGAGACAAAACAGCAAATTGTAAAAATTAGTGCAAATTTTCTAAACCACCTTTTACCTGTGCAGTATTCAGAACAAGCAGATCTCTGTCAAACACTGTGACTTATTAACCTGAACCCATTCAGGCAATGACTTTTCATCAGTTTGTCTTTGAAGAATTTGTGAGTTCTATACCATTGGTTTTCAGAGTTTCTGGATCACCTGGACACTTGTTGGAAATGCAAATTCTCACTGGGCTCCACCCCAGCTGCTGACCCTGGTGCCCTGGGGTAGGATGCTCGCAATCTGCTTGAACAGACTTCCAGGAGATCCTGCTTTATGCTAGACTTGGGAACCTGTGTTCTGGATGCAATAGTCGAGCCCCTCCACCCACCTACCCACCCATGCCTGTATGCTTTCTGGAGTCAGGGGGACCCCAATATGGGGAAGCCTCAGTAAACAAAATATTGTAAATTCCTCCTGGATGGGCTGAAATCCACCTTTTCACTATATCTGAACAAAAGGGCTAAGTAAGGAATTAGATGAGCCAAATTACAAGGAAGCTATTCAAAGGGAAAAAATTGTTTTTGGACACCTTATTACATTAATTGTCTATATGCAAATCATTGCTTCCAATTACAGAGGAGTCTTGATTATGGAGGAGATACACTGAAACACAGTCTGAGTACTCAATTTGGCTCATTACTCAGCCTTGAATGTGATCTGGGCAAACACCCTCTAATTCAGACCCCACTTATTGAGGCCATTTCCCCCTCAAACTCACAAGTAATCTACTAGAATGAGCACCTGAGGAAAGAAATCTTTGTTTTTATTGATAAATTGCTAATGAAACCCCCACACCATTACCCCTTCCAACTTCAGATGTACAGTTACAACAATACCCGAAAAATAAATGGAAGAAGACTCTGTAATCAAGTTGCCTGGCTGATTTTCTCAGCATACAAAGCGACACCAAATCTCAGGAGACAGGAACACGCAAAGAGGAGAACGTTTCCCTAACCTCATATCGACTTTGGTTTCTAAAATCAATGTTCCTTATTAGCTGGTCCATCTCGGCAAAAGACTTTCTGTGTGGAATCTGGATAAATTATTTAATCAGTAAATTGTTTCCATTCTAACTGTTTATAATGCTGTTGTGGTTCAGCTGCTAAGTCGTGTCTGACTCTTTGCGATCCCATGGACTGCAGCATGCCAGGTTTCCCTGTCCTTCAGTATCTTCCAGAGTTTGCTCAAATACATGTCCATTGAGTCGGTGATGCCATCCAACCATCTCATCTTCTGTCACTCCCTTTTCCTCCTGCCCTCAAACTTTCATAGCATCAGGGTGTTTTCCAATGAGTCAGCTCTTTGCATCAGGTGGCCAAAGTATTCGAGCTTCAGCTTCAACATCAGTCCTTCCAATGAACACCCAGGATTGATCTCCTTTAGGATGGACTGGTTGGATCTCCTTGCAGTCCAAGGGACTCTCAAGAGTCATGAACCCCCACGGGTGTACCTTTGATGTCAGAAGCAGATGGGAGGTTTACACTGAAAGGCTCCAGGGGGCGCTGTTCAGATCGTAATCTCAGTGTGGTTGGGCAGTCTATGCCCTGAGTGGCCTGATACAGTGGTCCTGCAACCAGTAATTTAAGATTCTTCAAATGCGTCCAAAGGCCAGAATGTGTATGACATGGTGAGCACCTCCTCTCCCCCCACGACTCCTGTAGGACTGTCAGAGTTCTCCAGCGAAACGGAGCCCAGAGGATGTCTGTAGATATGGAATAGGATAGATAGATTGAGATAGAGGTATACCTATCATCTATCTATCTATCTACTCTATCATCTGTTGCAGGAAGGGGGAACCCCTTCCAGGGCTGAGAGTGGGTTCTTGCCGAACACCTAGAAATGAGGTGTCCAAGGAGACACATGTGCTGACAAAGCAGAAAGCTTTATTGGAAAGGGCACCCTGGCAGAAAGCAGCAGGGAAAGGAAACCCAGGAGGACTGCTCTGTCAGGTGGCTCGCAATCCCGGGTTTTCAGGGACCAAGACCATCCCCATGGAAAAGAAATGCAAAAAAGCAAAATGGCTGTCTGGAGAAGCCTTACAAATAGCACTGAAAAGAAGAGAGGTGAAAAGCAAAGGAGAAAAGAAAAGATATAAGCATCTGAATGCAGAGTTCCAAAGAATAGCAAGAAGAGATAAGAAAGCCTTCTTCAGCAATCAATGCAAAGAGATAGAGGAAAACAACAGAATGGGAAAGACTAGAGATCTCTTCAAGAGAATTGGAGATACCAAGGGAACATTTCATGCAAAGATGGGCTCGATAAAGGATAGAAATGGTATGGACCTAACAGAAGCAGAAGATATTAAGAAGAGGTGGCAAGAATACACAGAAGAACTGTACAGAAAAGATCTTCATGACCCAGATAATCATGAGGATGTGATCACTAATCTAGAGCCAGACATCTTGGAATGTGAAGTCAAGTGGGCCTTAGAAAGCATCACTAAGAACAAAGCTAGTGGAGGTGATGGAATTCCCGTTGAGCTGTTTCAAATCCTGGAAGATGATGCTGTGAAAGTGCTGCACTCAATATGCCAGCAAATTTGGAAAACTCAGCAGTGGCCACAGGACTGGAAAAGGTCAGTTTTCATTCCAATTCCAAAGAAAGGCAATGCCAAAGAATGCTCAAACTACCGCACAATTGCACTCATCTCACACGCTAGTAAAGTAATGCTCAAAATTCTCCAAGCCAGGCTTCAGCAATATGTGAACCGTGAACTCCCTGATGTTCAAGCTGGTTTTAGAACAGGCAGAGGAACCAGAGATCAAATTGCCAACATCCGCTGGATCATGGAAAAAGCAAGAGAGTTCCAGAAAAACATCTATTTCTGCTTTATTGACTATGCCAAAGCCTTTGACTGTGTGGATCACAATAAACTGTGGAAAATTCTGAAAGAGATGGGAATACCAGACCACCTAACCTGCCTCTTGAGAAATCTGTATGCAGGTCAGGAAGCAACAGTTAGAACTGCACATGGAACAACAGACTGGTTCCAAATAGGAAAAGGAGTACGTCAAGGCTGTATATTGTCTCCCTGCTTATTTAACTTATATGCAGAGTACATCATGAGAAACGCTGGACTGGAAGAAACACAAGCTGGAATCAAGATTGCCGGGAGAAATATCAATAACCTCAGATATGCTGATGACACCACCCTTATGGCAGAAAGTGAGGAGGAGCTAAAAAGCCTCTTGATGAAAGTGAAGGAGGAGAGCGAAAAAGTTGGCTTAAAGCTCAACATTCAGAAAACGAAGATCATGGCATCCGGTCCCATCACTTCATGGGAAATAGATGGGGAAACAGTGGAAACAGTGTCAGACTTTATTTTTTTGGGCTCCAAAATCACTGCAGATGGTGACTGCAGCCATGAAATTAAAAGACGCTTACTCCTTGGAAGAAAAGTTATGACCAACCTGGATAGTATATTCAAAAGCAGAGACATTACTTTGCCGACTAAGGTCCGCCTAGTCAAGGCTATGGTTTTTCCTGTGGTCATGTATGGATGTGAAAGTTGGACTGTGAAGAAAGCTGAGCGCCGAAGAATTGATGCTTTTGAACTGTGGTGTTGGAGAAGACTCTTGAGAGTCCCTTGGACTGCAAGGAGATCCAACCAGTCCATTCTGAAGGAGATCAACCCTGGGATTTCTTTGGAAGGAATGATGCTAAAGCTGAAACTCCAGTACTTTGGCCACCTCATGCGAAGAGTTGACTCATTGGAAAAGACTCTGATGCTGGGAGGAATTGGGGGCAGGAGGAGAAGGGGACGACCGAGGATGAGATGGCTGGATGGCATCATGGACTCGATGGACGTGAGTCTGAGTGAACTCCAGGAGACGGTGATGGATAGGGAGGCCTGGCGTGCTGCGATTCATGGGGTCGCAAAGAGTCGGGCACGACTGAGCGACTGAACTGAACTGAACTGATGGTGATGAGATTGGTTTCTGGGTTATCGCTGGCCAATCACTCTGATTCATGGTCCTTCCTGGGGGCAGACACATCACTCAGCCAAGATGGATTCCAGCACAGAGAATTCTGGGAGATTGGGAGGGTGTGTTATGGACCGGTGTCTCCTCCTTTTTTGTGGCCCCTCCAAAGTCCTTAGTGTTCAGTGGTGGTGCCGTGTTCCTCATCAGGACCTCCTGTTGTGAGGCAACTCATGTAACTGGTTCTCATTATCCTAAAGGTTCCCTAACATATTAATCTATCCGTCTATCTATCTACCTATCTTTCACAGAGGGAGGGATTTACTTTAAGGAATTGACTCACATCATTGCTAGGAGCTCGCAAGTCTGGGAGGACAGAGACCCAGGGAAGAGTTCATGTTGCAGACTTGAGTCCAGAGGCAGCAGGTTTGCAGAACCCCTTTCCTCTCTGGGGGAATCTGTCTTTCCTTTTAAGGTCTTCCACTGATTGGGGGAGGCCCACCCAAAGGTGATAATCTGCTTTACTCAAAGTGTACTGATTTAAATGTTGGGTTTCCATGGTGGCTCAGAGGGTGAAAAATTGGCCTGCAATGCAGGAGACCCAGGTTTTTGATCCTTGGGTCAGGAAGATCCCCTGAAGAAGGGAATGGCTACCCACTCCAGTATTCTTGCCTGAAGAATTCCATGGACAGAGGAGCGTGGTGGGCTCCAGTCTGATTTAAATGTTAATTTTATTTAAAAGATGAAGATTCATAGCACCATCCAGACTGGTTTTGAGCAAGCATCAGGGCACCATATTCTAAACAAGCTGACACATAAAATTAACCATTACAAAGGTGGTCTGCTGATTTTGTCTGCTAGCACCTTATCTTCCTTCTGCAGGTAACTCACCCATACTTTTCTTGAGAAGCCTACTCTTCTCCACTCAATCCCTGGATCCATGGGTTTGAGTAGATAGTGCCCCTTGAGTTTCAGGCCTAGACAATCGAGTTGGGCCTGATCAATTGATCTATTCCTTTGGCAGCTCTCATCCTCATCATCTGCTACAGGATTGGTTTGGGAGTGGGAACATCAGAGCATTTGGCCCACTTACTCCACTTGCAGCCATGGTGATGGATGCAGAGTTGTCCTGAAACCCAAGTGGCCCCCATGAGGGTGTGTGTGTGCTAAGTCACTTCAGTTGTGTCCAATTCTTTGCCACCCCATGGACTGCAGCCCAACAGGCTCCTCTGCCCACAGGATTCTCTAGGTGAGATACATGAGTGGGTAGCCATTCCTTTCTCCAAGGGATCTTCCTGAGCTAGGGATCAAAGTCTCCCACATTGCTGGCAGATTCTTCACTGTCTGAGCCACCAGGGAAGCCCAGCCCCCATGAGACCCCATTCTAATGATTTTGTGTGAAGCTTTTGGAGAAAAGAAAAATTTCAGAGAGCTCTGATATTACTTCAACCCCTGACCCACTGGGTCTGGATTTTCCATTATGAGAATAAATCACAGACAAGCTCCAGGAGGACTAGAGTTGGTTTACATTCATCTGCTGTGTCTAGAACTAAGCCCGTGACACATGGTAGGAGCTCAGTGACCACATGTCAAGTGAATGGATGAACCAATGATGCCTCTTTCCTGCATTAGCCAGTTGGATGTCTATCCCTTGTAAACAAAAAAGCCTACTCAGCATAGCCTATAGGAATCTCACTGTAACCTGGGATAGTGGACCGTGGTATCCACCAAGAATTGGGGCATCTATAAACCCCAAAGCAACTCTAATTTTTGATCCAGGTCATAGCTGAGCTCACTCAAGATAAGCTGATTAGCAAAAACAAGCCTGGAGCCTTTTTTCTCCCTCCATAAGTGACATTGATATACTCCTGAAGCTTGTCCTTCCAAAAACCTGCCAATTTTTCAATGCAAATCAGTTGCTAACAAAAGAAGCCTGGCTGGATACCGATGATCCAGAATTAGATAGCCTTTGCTTGGGTCTTCAGGAGTTCATCAATACAAAGCCACTTGACGTTTAGGTTTGATTAGAAGATTTACAAATGGATTTGAAATTCTTGTGATAAATGAGTTTCAGAATTCTTTTGTGTTGTGTTGGCACAAAGAATCAGAGTTTCACGTCCGGCAAGCTGCAGAACTCATTGGCAGGGGATGGCTTCAGGGCTGAGTCACCAAACTTTGAGAAGGATAGGTGAGCAAGGACTCATGTGCATGGTGGAGAAGGAGGAGGCTGTGTGGTGGAGGACAGAGGTTATTCTCGGCTGGGGGACAAATCATCCCTGTATGCTGAGATCTGAGGGTTCCCTCGGGGGCAGGACTCTCAGCCCTGGAACCAAGACAGTCCCAGCCCCCTTGGGCTCACAGCTGATGGATTCCTCAGTCCAGGGCACACCCACTCCCTTTTTCCTTCTCCCCGCATGGAACAAGCCCACCCTGCAGCTGACCTGCTCCAGAGGGAGAAAAATACCCTTAAAACCAGCTGATAAAAGGTTACCTTAATAGGAAATGCTGACCTTTTTAAAAATGACCTGTCCATGGTCATCTGACTGAGATCACTTCACAGGAAAGCATACTGTGGAGGAGTGGCAGTAGGCAGGGACGAGGGTGAAATGTGCCAGATTTAAATTTAATACGTGTTGGTGATTTCATTGTGACTTAAAGAAAGTCAGTCTCTGATGTGGAGCAGTCTGGAAGGAAATGGCAACCCACTCCAGTCTTCTTGCTTAGAGAATCCCATGGACAGAGGAACCTGGTGGGCTACAGTCCAGGGGGTCGCAAAGAGTCAGACACAACTGAGGGACTGAGCACGCCATTTGGGGTGTTGCCAAGATCAAGAGCAAGTTAGAACCAGAGGCCATGTGGCCATTCAAGGCCTGGCGGAAGGCTAGTTAGGACAAGCATCCTCTGCCCCCGCCTCCCCCCACCCCGGGGGGAGTGCCAGCAAGCATTCATTAGTGCCGGTGCATTCCCTGTGCCTGGCTCTCTCTGGAGCTGCCTCGGGGGCTCTGTGGCAAAAGCCTGCTTCACTCAGCACACGGATCTCAGCGCTGGGGCTCATCCTCAAGCCCTCTCTATCTACCCTAGATCCTCCACAGAGACCCTCCCTTCTAGGATCTCTGGATTGTCCTTTCCCAGACACCAGCTGTTTGTTTGAGACCAGAATCTGATCCTACCCTGTAAGCTAATTTGTATCCATTTCCTGAAACTGTAATAACAAAATACCATAAGCTGAGTGGTTCAAACAACAGAAGCGTTTTCTTTGATAGTTTCTGAGATGAGAAGTTTTCAATCCAAGTGTGGGCAGGCTGGTCTCTCTAGAAGCTGTAGGGGAAGATCTTTGCTGACTCCTCCAGGTGTTAACAGTGATGCTCAGCATCCTTTGGCTTGTGGCTCCATCACTCCTGTCACATCCCTCTTCTCTCTGTGTTTTCACATCTTCTCCCTGCTGCGCAGGTCTGTCTACATTTCCCCTTTTCAGAAAGATGCCATCATTTTGGATTAGGGTCCAGACTCAGGCTAACACTCAGTCGTGTCTGACTCTTTGTGATCCTGTGGACTGTAGCCCACTAGGCTTCTCTGTCCATGGGAGTCTCCAGGCAAGAATACTGGAATGGGTTGCCATTTCCCTCTCCAGGGGATCTTCCCAACCAAAGGATCAAACCCACATCTCCTGCATCTCCTATATTGGCAGGCAGATCTTTACCACTAGCCACCTAGTCCAGACTAGTGACCCCATTTATTGTGATGACCTCCGCAAAGACTTTATCTCCAAATAGATTCACATTGTGAGGTACCTGGGACCTCCATATACCATTTGGGGAGCATGATTCAACTCATAACCCTTTTCCAGTTCCAGAAAGATGTGTTCTGCTCAGTGAATCTCAGACACCTGTTAGCCCCTCAGTTCCTGTGTGGATTGGTCTTTGTAATGGGAAAAGTGGGGCTGACAGTCTGTCCACGTCTCTGCCACTCACAGCTGTGGCCTTCATTGGGCAGCCCAGGTTGGGAAGACTGTAACTAGCTACCTACATGGGGCTAGTCTTTCCACCTAACCCCAACCCAGTGCTGACACCATAGGGCCAGACCACCCACCCCCAGGGCTGCCTGATCTGAGGGCCTGGTGTGGAGAATCTCAGGAGTAACCCCGGCCAGACCACACGAGGTGTGGTAGGAAGTCAGGTTGACTGCTCCAGAAAACAACCTAGCACTTTTCATACAGCGCCTCATTTTTGTGCCCTGACTTGATTAATCCAAATTAATTTCATGTTCTTTCTTGCAATCTTTTCTTCCAAAAAGGAAATACTGAAACAATTTTCCCTCTATCTTCTATATCTGTATTTCCAGAGACCTCACTTTGTTTCAGCCCAAAGTAGGTTGTTCACATCACACGGTGATGACTCGGGGGAAGAGCTATTAATGAGCGCGTAGGGTAGAGAATTCAAACAATTGGAAGCAGCCTTCCTGTCCTCCTCCCCCTCCCCCCACCCAGGGGCTTCCTCGGTGGCTCGGACATTAGAGAGTCTGCCTGCAGGGCAGGAGACCCGACATCAATCCCTGGGTCAGGAAGATCCCCTGGAAAACGAGATGACAACCCACTCCGATATTCTTGCCTGGAGAATCCCATGGACAGAGGAGCCGGGCGGCCACCAGTCCAAGGGGTCACAAAGAGTCAGACCAAGCAACTAACACTCTCACTTTTCATCCTGCCCTGACCCCTGTCCCCTCCAGAACCTGGAGGGTGACACCACTTGCCTTATGGGATCAAAGTGCCTCAGTGACCTTGTGCCATCCTCAGTGTGGCAGAATGGGGAGAAATGGAGCGAGACAGGTAGGTGTGTGGCAAGGCAAGTTGTGGTGAGGCGGTTAGATGGGGGGAGAGTCGGCTGGGGTGAGACAGGTAGGCTTATGGAGGGGAGGGTTGGGTCAGGCACATGGACGTGTGGCAGACTGGGTTAAGGATATTAGGGGCTGATCGTGATGCAGGATCAGAAAGCCTTTCTGGAAGACCAGCATGCAGAACAGACCCAGAGGAAACGAAGGTAAAGAGATCTACATGCAGGGAAGAGTGCAGACTGAGGTTCCCTCGGGCAGAGAATTCAGACACAAGGCCGGACAGGCGGGTCTGAGACGGGCTGGGACCTGGAGCCTCTGCTGCAGTGCTGTACCTGGACACACTTCTCCACTAGAGCAAAATACGAGGAAAGTGGGACCACACGTAACTGTAGGTCTGCACGGTTGGGACAAATTTTGGACAAAAGATCCAAAAAGACCAAAAGAGCCCAACTGCTAAGTTTGAAGAGTCAAGAGTAAAAACAAACCACCAAAGCCACTCTCCCAGCCTGACCTCTGGACCCACCCCTACCCTCATCCCTGTAAGGGACCCGCTTGCCCACTTCATGGGGTGAACAAGGGAACCCGGTGTTTGTCCTCACTCCCCTCTGCTGCAGCAGGGGCTCAGCAAAACCCTGCCTGAATTTTTGTGTTTCTATAGGTTGGGAAAGACCAAGAATCCTGGTCAGTATCAAGCTGAGGGCATTTCTGAAGCTCTAAGAAAGCTGCGCTGAGAAGCCAAGTCAGAATTCATGGGAGAAGCTTGGGACCACGTGGGAGGCGAGTCCAACCAGAGCCAGCAGGCAGGTACAGCCAGGGAGACCATGACCGTTGCGGCTGACACTGGCAAAATCTGTCACATTCTGCCCCCACCTCTTCTCCCGGATCTTCCCAGGAGGATTCCTTAAGGACTTCCTACTCTGGGGTCAGGGTGATCCTGGTCTCAGAAGCCAAGGTTGCCCAGCCTGTGAGCGCCACCTGATGTGAGGAAGGATGTCAAGTGCACTCCTCCTGCCCTGGGGGTGGTTTATCCTCTGCCTGTCTCCCCAGATGTCAGGGAGCCCTTGCAAGTTGCTGTGCCCCTGGGAGGTCACCCGTGACCCGAGCGTTTGTGGAGCTGCACGGACCTGTCGGCTGTGCTGACGGTGCTGGCTGTACCCCTTCCAGCTGCCCAGCTCTGGCTGGCAGAGATGGGCTCTGGATCTCCCAGGAGACCCAGGCAGGGCAGCTGTCCCCTGTCCAGTCCTGGCTCCTGCAGACAGCTGCCATGGCAGGGTCCGCGTCCAGGTTAAACTCCGCAAAGTAGTGATGATTTAAGGGAATCGCAAGTAGGCAGCTGGCCCCAATTAAGGTTTCACTTCCTGCATGCCTGATCAACCATCTCCGCCAAGTTGAGGACTTCCATAAATATGTTGAACTGTCCACCACGGGGTTCCCTGTCGCCCACCCTTGGTAGGGGTTGGGGGTCTGATGCATTCATGCATTTTTGGCAGACATGCACTTGGTCTTGATAAAATCATTGTGTTTCTGTGGATGAATGATTAATGCCTCGTTGGATAAAGGCTTTAGAATATTTACCCTTGTCTTTCTTGATTCTCAGATTCTCTCCATCCTGTTGGACAGTCTTTATTAGCATCTGCACTCCTTGTATGGGAGAAGGCAATGGCACCCCACTCCAGTACTCTTGCCTGGAAAATCCCATGGATGGAGGAGCCTNACAAACAGAGGAGACAGGGAGTGAACCAGACGGTTGTATCCAGGGTAACACATGCAAATGAAAAGCAGGAGCAGTCAGAAGGAAAATGGGAAACACTTCAGAGAACAGAAAACATTTGAGCTGGGAAGCAAAAAAATAGGAGTTTAAGGTAAAGAACTGTGTGTGCGCGTGTGTGTGTAAATGTGGGAATGTGGGTGGCAGCATCTCCAGCCAGAAGATCAGGTTTGATGGCGAGCAAACTGCGAAGCAGCTGGAAATAATTGGGTAAATACCAACTAGTGCTACAGATGAGGTGTGAGATGCAACCAATTTAACACAATGAATTTGATGAGAAAATAAATGTTCCTATAATAGCGGGTGTTGGATGCCTTAAACAGACATCTCATTCTATAGGTGATGTTGTGCAATAAAAGATTTTAACCAATGAAGGAAACACTGATATTGTAGAAAGATAACTGACCATGTTGAGATGATAAGAGAAGAAAATGGGCAAAGCACAGATGTAGTTTTGTAGGGCCATCATCGTTCTCTTAGTGAGAGAGATGATACTTTGTTTTATCAACACCCTTAACATTCCACAGCATAAACAATTCAGGGGAAAATAGTAACTGTAACATGAAAATAATTGCTTAAAAGGGAGAGAAATGTGGTTCCATTGGAGCAAGTCTGTACAGAAAGGATGCCTCTTTTCAATATGGAAAGTAAATAAAATTGAGGAATGTAGCGTGGGAGCTAAAAGGCACCGCAGGTTAAGAGAAGAAGTCTTGGCTCTGAATTTCTAGGTAATTGGCTGTTGTGTTCTGTCAGGGAAAATTTTAGATCTTGGTAAGATATGCACCCGCTCTAGGGCAGTTTTGGTCAATGAAATAGGTGAAGCATATTACCAAGGTGATTTCATTGTCAGAACTACAGGACAGACTTCATCCATAGGGGTGATCCTTTAGGCTGTAGGCATGAGGGTAACTTTACAGTCATGTGATAACTATGGTATTCAGTGGCATACAAAGAAGCTCAGAACATTTTGCCCAGTGCACCTACTGTTTGACCTAGTTTAAAACTCAACAAATTCACCATCATCACCATGAATTAAATTCTAAGCACTTATATTCATTTGATCTTACCCTACTACTTGCCTGGGCATGAACGTACACCCACATACTCACTCAAGGCACAAGAAAACACGGTGTTACAGGATTTAGGTTACTAGCTGCAGTAAATTCCCGAGTCCCTACCCAATCTGTTTGAATTCAGAGCCCATGCTAAATTCACATATTTGAAGGTACTTCCAAAGAAGTTAAGATAAAGCCTTTTTGCTGCATGATTCCAAGAGATGGGATTAGGACAGTAAAAAGAAACTCCACGGAGATGCATTTAAGCTAAATACGAGAAAGATACCAACAACCATCTAGGCTGGCACCCAAATAAGAAACTCTCTGGAGGCTACCCAGCTAACGGCAGATACTCACCATGGGAAGTGAGGAGGGCAGGGTGGGTACCAAACACAGTAATTCATCTAGTCCTTATGGTGAGGCTATAGAGACATTTTATTTCTATTACTCCTATTTTATATATGAAGAAAATGAGGCAGTAACAGGTTAAGTAATTGACATCATGCCAAAAGCGAGGACAAGGACGAGCTAGGATCAAACCGAGAGTCAGGCTCCGTCTGGAGATGCTTCAAGCATCAGAACATATGGTTGAACTAAGTAACTTTTACCTTCCCTTCTAACCTTGAAACTTGATGATCATATGCACTCAGCTGGCTGAGATATTCCTATAAAATACACATGCAGAGCATCTCCTTGATGTTATACTGCCTGTCACATTTGGAAATTCTGAGGAAAAAAGAAAAACCCTCTCTCTGAAGGTCGTGCATGGGCAAGTGCTATAATGTGAAAAGAATTGAAATCCTAATTTGAAGAAATGCTCCATTTGCATCTACATGCAGCCTTATGATTTATAACAGGGTGACTTTTGAGCTCAGATAGAAAGTTTTCCAGTGTGAATGATTCTTCATTTTCCAATTTCAATGGGTGCTTGAAAATCAAAAATTTAAAAATTAATGCATATGTATTTTGATTTATATTAGAGTGATTAAAGATAACATATCCAAAGTTTTCTCATTGGACATACTAATCATCTTTAATTGTAATCACACTGTAAGAGATAAATGAAATCTCTAAAATGACAATGCACAAAAAATTAAAGAAAACCCACCAAATGGTGTATTTGTATATGTTAGCTGGCCATTGTGAGAATACCTGTAGATACAAATAGATCACTTGGTAACTTAGAGAATCTCATCAATACAGGAGGGGGTTGTTTTGAAACTTAGTAAACCTTGATGGCATTTGATCCTCATTATATAACTTTCAAAATCCTCTCACTTTCCTCGATTGTTATATATAGATATATCACTAATATAAAGAGATCGTCAACAAAGTGTTAACTCCAACTCTATATATTGCAACAAAATACATAATCATTCAGGAGTAGAATCATATGTATTTTAACTTATTCTTCAATCAGATTTTTTATCTGAATATAATAAACATGAGCTATTTTGCTATTTTCATGGGATAACATATTTTTTTATCTCCTTCTCCCCACAGTAAGCAGAGAATAGCAGGAGTAGTTATTGAGATGAAGGTAGTGAGATATCAGTGTAAAAGATAAAGCACAACCTGGTTGATCTAAATGGGTTAGGGAATTTCATTTCCACTATATACCATAACTCCTAGAGAGGCAAATTTCTATTTCAGATGAAAACCCTCACTGTCATAAATCATCAAGCTTCATGCAGATGCAAATGGAGCATTTCTTCAAATTAGGGTTTTAGTTCCTTTCATAGGAAATGGAAGTTTTATGATTTTATTTCCATAGGTCAGCATAACTTGTCAGACTTAGTTATAATCAGTGTTAACAGAGCTCCTTCCGTTATATTCTTCCAAACCATGCAGTTTCACATGAAAAAAATGGAAGTTTAATGAACAACTGACAGGTACCTGATTTCAGCCATGTTGCTGCAAGATACGGATGACGAAATAGTAACCTGGAAAGAAGCGTAAGTGGGAAATTACACTATATAACCTGTTGTCTGCATTTTTTTCTATTAGAGATTTCAAAATCCTGATCATTTCTTTCTTATCAAGATTTTCCCAAATTGCTCTTCTTCTTCGTGGGAATTTTGCAGAATTTACCAACAGTGTTATCATGCAGTGGAATTTTGGGGTCTCTTTACAGCTCGAGTAATTACTTAAGAGTTAAGTGGACATGCCATTTTTTTCTATTAGAGATTTCAAAATCCTGATCATTTCTTTCTTATCAAGATTTTCCCAAATTGCTCTTCTTCTTCGTGGGAATTTTGCAGAATTTACCAACAGTGTTATCATGCAGTGGAATTTTGGGGTCTCTTTACAGCTCGAGTAATTACTTAAGAGTTAAGTGGACATGCCATATAAGTCAGTGGAGTATAGGACGTGAGGTTTCCATGGGAGGGATGTTGCTGTGCCATGTGCTCTATAGTTCCTAGTGCATTGAAAATTATTATGTGTTCTCACAAAACCTGCCTCCTCTTAAGATATCTGCTGGTATGAAATTTCCTGTGTTTGTGTGTCCTCCTTTCCAAACTTCAGGTTAAATGATGTGGAGAGAAGGAAGGGACAAGAAATTCCAAATGGCACACCTTCTGGAGAAATTCGTGCTAAATACTTGAAATGATAATTGGGTAGCTAGTGATGGCCAGAAAACGCTAACTAGTTCACATGTTCTGCATGTGAATATGACTAACCTTTAGCACTTCAACTTCACCCACCCAGTCTCACATTCCATTGTCAACAGCGAGACTCATATGTTTCTAAATATTATCTTTGACATGAATAAATGATATAAAAAAACGGACCAGAAATTACTAATTATGACTGAATCGTTCTTTAAAGGAGACGATTCATTATGGGTTGTCAGGTTATTTTACAATATTTTAGATGCCTAGAATATTTTATATATTAAAAAGTATATATATGTATAATATGTGTGTGTATACATATACATGGGCTTTCCAGGGGGCCCAGTGGTAAAGAAGCCACCTGCCAGTGAAGGTGACCTGGGTTTTATCCTTGTATCAGGAAGATCCTCTGGAGGAGGAAATGGCAACCCTTTCCAGTATTCTTGCCTGGAAAATTCCAGGGACAGAGGAGCCTCGCGGGCTAGAGTCCATGGGGTCACAAAGAGTCAGACCTGATTGAGCATGCATCCATGTGCATATACACACAGACACATACACATATATGTTATATGTATATATACAACACAAATATTATATATAATAATTTCCCCACCTGAAGAATAGTGTTAGCAAATAAAAGCAAAATATTTACACTGAGGATGGTCTACTAACTCTGCTGAAACAACTTCAACAAAAGGTGATTAACAGCCGTTTATCAGTAGCTGTATTAATGCAAAATCCCTCCTGCCAGCAGTTTTGTATTTGTGTCTGAGTTCCCAGATGGATGTCGGAGCAGAGGAAATTGAGTTTTACTGTGGCAATTAGTTTTGTTCTTAGGATAATTTTTCACTAGTCAGAAGTATGACGCTTAGCAAGAAATTCATTTTCTTTTCCCGTGTGATTGTGTATTTCTCTGGTTGCTTGGTACTTGGCCATTTGGTCTAAAGCACCAGCTGACAAACAAGTCAAGATAATTTGTTTCTCTTCTTGGCCTGTTGCCTACATGTTGAATGCAAAAGAGATGCTTTTTGAATTATATTACTAAATAGAATTTTGGGTCCTAGCCCAGAAATTTATTAATGGTTATTGAGATATCAGATCACAACTTAGTGTGTGGTTAAAGTTCCAAAGACCAGGTGTATATTTTTTTCCTTTCTTGTGGAAGTGAGTATTGTTTTTAAATCCACCTATAGGTTATATTTTA
Source organism: Oreotragus oreotragus (assembly GCA_006410675.1). NCBI lineage: Eukaryota > Metazoa > Chordata > Mammalia > Artiodactyla > Bovidae > Oreotragus > Oreotragus oreotragus. The sequence continues at coordinate 68,582 of SJYX01001361.1, forward strand.
GATCAGGCAAAAGAAGATGAGAAGGGAAGAATTTTTATATAGTTTTCTGATGATACCATACAGGTCTTGGCAAAATATATAGTAGAGATTTTAAAATGCTTTATTTTAAATGTCTTCTGTGCTTTAGGAAATTGTACGAATGAGGTTAATTTTAGAGGTTAAGCTATTGAAATCGATATACTTGCAGTCCTTGAGGCAGAACTTCCCATGGCTTAAGTTGAAATGACCTTTCCTTTGTGTGTGGCGGTATCATAGATAGGAGATGCATCTGCCACCATCACTAGGTGTTGATGGTATCTCTGTCCTCCTCCAGGGTTTGTGCCTTCACCTGTAACCCAGGTATTCATCATACCAACCTCCCTCAGTAAACTGGAGTGCTTCATGCTTACGCTTATGCACGAGAAGCAGCTGGCCTATTCCTGGCATATGGTATGGGATATTACACTTCCAGGTACATATAGATGATGTCTTTGAAACTTGGGAGAAGCATCTTAATTGGCATGCATCAGGCAATGTGGTAAGCATTTATATACATTCATTTATTTAATCCACACAACAATCATATATATATATATATATATATATATGAGTGAGTGAGTGAAGTCGCTCAGTCGTGTCTGACTCTTGCGACCCCATAGACTGTAGCCTACCAGGCTCTTCTGTCCATGGGATTTTCCAGGCAACAGTACTAGAGTGGATTGCCATTTCCTTCTCCAGGGGATCTTCCCAACCCAGGTCTTGAACCCGGGTCTCCTGCATTGTAGACAGACGCTTTACCGTCTGAGCCACAAGGGAAGTCCATATATATATATATATATATATATGCATGTGTATATGTATACCACACATATATATATATTAATCTACATAATGTTATCATAGCATGTCCAAAGTCCAATAGCTATTAGGCAGCAGATTTGGGATTCAAATGTTCATTGATTTCCAAACTCCACTCTCTCAATGTGTTCTTTGAGCTAATCATTACAAATACCATCTATGAGGACAAATGTAAATGTCTAAATATGCATCATATGTGGAAGAAACAGTTACTACATGTGTGTAAATTGATTTCCTATTTTATTATAGTATATATGGCCATAATTATAGATAAATAAATATCCCATATAAAGGCATAATAGCAACTGCATGTGTATATATATGTCTGTATGTGTCATATATATTAATATATGTAGACTGCTTTATTTTCCCTTAATTGTTTCTGTGAGGAGAGCTTCTAATTACAACGCCCCAGACTATGGTGGGGGAGCCTGGTGGGCTGCCGTCTCTGGGGTCGCANAGTATATATGGCCATAATTATAGATAAATAAATATCCCATATAAAGGCATAATAGCAACTGCATGTGTATATATATGTCTGTATGTGTCATATATATTAATATATGTAGACTGCTTTATTTTCCCTTAATTGTTTCTGTGAGGAGAGCTTCTAATTACAACGCCCCAGACTATGGTGGGGGAGCCTGGTGGGCTGCCGTCTCTGGGGTCGCTTAGAGTCGGACATGACTGAAGTGACTTAGCAACAGCAGCAGCAGACTCTGGCGCTCTCTCTTTTGGGAGCCATACTGAAATGCTGGAAGGGTCCCTGGGCTGAGAGCTAGGGGACAGGGCCGTGTTTGAGGCCGTGGCTTTGCTTGCATCATGTATGAAATGAGGGACTTAGATCTCAGCACCATTCAAGTTCTAAGCTGGGCTGACCCTTTGAAGGTCCTAAAGATCTCCTAGTACTGAGCTGGGAGAGGAAAGGAAACGAGTGTCAACAGACATTTCAGGAATCGTTACCATCTGCCACGACTTTTACAACAATTCAAAGAGAACAATAACAACCACAAAATATGAATTTGATTTTCATGCAAATTCGGCTCTGAACATGAAGTGAGTCGTGAAATGGAATTTGAAGGGGTTGCGCTCCCGTTCGTGACTGACTTCAGCATCCATCTGCCCAACTCCCTCTCCAGCCCCTCATCCTTGCACAAAAGAGATCATTCGGGCTGATGTTTATCAGATGCTATAAATGGAGTTAATCATTTGAGAATAGAAAAATGAAGTTGTTCTTAGACTGGTAATGACACTCCTGTTTGTTTTAGAGACTGTTTTTTCTCTGGCTGGAAACATTCAAATATGACAAAATCTTACCTATTAAAAACTGTGTGTAAACATGTCTTAAGAATATGTTTGAATCTGTGTGGAGAAGTCTATAGAGAGGATCAGTAAAAATTCTGACTTTCTGTTAAAAGAATCATAAAAGTTTAGGAAAANAGTTCCCTGTTAAAAGGAACCCCAGAGAGCTCCCTTCTTCCACATGAGGCCTCAACAAGGAGACACTGTCTGTGAACCAGGAAGCCAGGCTTCATCAGACACTAGTCTTGGCAGTGCCTTGATCTCAGACTTCCAGCCTTCAGACTGAGGAGCATATGTCTGCTTTTTATCAGCCCCTCACCTCTGGGACTTTGTTTCAACAGGACTGAGATGGGGATTGAGGGGGTGGAGGGAAGCCATACACTGAAGACCATGGAGACAGTTGGGGGACTCTGGCTGGCATCCAGGAGGAAACAAGAACAGAAGGAATGGCTCATACCTGTGAAATAGCTCTTACAGCTCAGCCCAGGGCAGCGACATCCCAGTGCTGACCGACAGTAGCTAGAGGCAGCAGCAGGTACAGGCACCCTCCCCACGAGCTCAGGTCTGTGTTATAATCTGTATGAGTTTTGCACAGCTGCAGTGACAAAGCACCACGGCGTGAGGTGAGGGTGGGGGTGCTTAGCACATCACTTATTCTCATTCAGTCTGAGACCAGAAGCCTGAAATCAAGGTGTCAGCAAGGCCAGCTCCCTGTGAAGGCTCTGAGGGAAAATCCTTCCTGCCTCTTCCAGGGGCCAAAGGGGTCCTCGATTTGCAGCAGTATCCCTCTCACCTCCGTCCTAGTGGTCAGGTGGCTTCCTTGTGTCTCCTTACCCCCTCCTGTCCTTTTAAGGACACTTGTCCTTGGACTCAGCACCCACCTCAGTCCAGGATGAGCTTACATTGAGTGTGCATGTGCGTGCACACTCAGTCATGTCCAGCTCTTTTGTGACCCCATGGACTGTAGCCTACCAGGCTCCTCTGTCCATGGGATTCTCCAGGCAAGAATACTGGAGTAGGTTGTCATTTCCTCCTCCAGAGAATCTTCCTGACCCAAAGATCAAACCCGCGTCTCTTGCATCTCCCTCATTGGCAGGCAGGTTCTTTGTCAGCTGAGCTTGCTCCTTACCAGGGAAGCCTCGCATCAATACCCTCACCCTAATTCCATCTGCACAGAGTGCAGATAAAGCCACGTTCACAGGTTCTGGGTTAGCTTGTGAACACAGCTCATAAAGACCATGAAGCTGAGGGTGGAAAGCTTGGTCCCACGCTAAGGCTGTGGAGAGAATTCTGTCCTTTAACTCTGGCCTGGTCACTGCTCTCTCCCCTGGACCCTGCCCTTGGACCACCCAGTGACCTTCTTCATGGCTCCCAATCCTGGAGGCCAGGCTGCACTGTGGGGTCACCTGCCAAGCCGGTATCCCTGCTCCACAGTTCCTCTAAGATCCAGGCACCTGGGATGTGAAAAACAAAACCAACCTTGATGGCCCATGTCTGCAGAGCCCATAATCCTTCAAGGCAACACACTCACAGACAAACAACTTGCCCACAGCATCCAGGATGGAGTCTCCTGGCCTGTAACACAGGAAGGTGGGCCTTTCTGGAAGCTATGAGACTATTCCAAGCCCAATGTGAACTTCACCTGCAGCTCTGCCCACACTTCTGAGGCCATTGAAGGGACGGACAGATCTGAGAATCATCCTGGAGAAAATTGAGAAGATTCTGGAGGCCTGGCCTGCCTCCCAGGCCCAGGAAATGCCCCCATGTGACATCTGGAGCCCTGTTAACCCTTGGTCTAGAGAACAGAATGTTTAACCATCACCATCTTGGAACTCCTGGCCTCAGACCCATCCCCGGAGACAATGCCCCACCCAGGATGCAAACTTGTGCCCTTCAACTCGAGGAGACCAAATGGGAGACCACAGGCTTCAGGACAGAGCCCAGGGTCAAGCAGGGAGGGGCCCTGCTTTGTTACCTCTGCAGGAATGACCACCTCTCCCCACCCGTGAGACCAGCTCCTGACATCAGGCCGCAGTGACCCATGTGAGGAGGTCCTTCCTAAGCTCCCTTGGTGCTGAGAGCCGGCCTCCCTCTCCATAAGAGCAATGGCTTTCCAGCTGAAAGCCTTTTTGCTGGGACAGAGCTCATTTACCAGCTGGGTGATAGAAACTCCGCCTGCTTCACCGTGTGGCTTTATATGCAAATTAAAGTTCCATAGAATCCTACTTCTCTCTTAGTCAGGCATGAATAGAAATCAGTTCAATTAACAAACAAAATGGAAGGTGGAAGTGGGGAGTAGCGACCAGCCTGCAGGGTCTGGGGTCCCTGTACTTAGATCATGAGGATCTTCTCCAGGGGATCTTCCTGACCCAGGGATCAATTGTGCATCTCCTGTGCCTCCTACCTTGCAGGAGAATTCTTTACCTCTGAGTCACTCAGGGAAGTCCCCTTAAACATATATATGGGCAAGCCTAGTCCCCAGTGGGATGGTGTTAGGCGGTGGACCAGGAGGTCCATTGTCCAGTGGACCAGGGGCAGAACAGAGCCAGAACGTGGAGGAGAGTGGACTCGCTCTGGCTGCTTGAGCTGGGATGTCTACCCTCCCCTCCCCTCAGACATCTGTGCTCCCAGTTCTTGATCCCTGAGACTCAGACTGGGCCTACACCCCTTGCTTTCTGGGGTCTCCCGCTTGCAGTCAACAAACTGTGGAACTTCTCAGTTCTGCCATCACTTGAGCCAATTCCACATAATAAACCTCCTCTCATGTCTATCTAGTTTGTGCCCTCGAGAAACAGGACCTTTTGAAGGAGGTTGCCATATCTTTGTTACCTCCACCGTAGTCTGACCTCACATCAAACAACAGTGAGGGAACACAACCCTGCCCATCAACAGAAAATTGGATTAAAAATTTACTGAGCATGACCCCTTTGAATGCAGAGTTCCAAAGAATAGCAAAGAGAGATAAGAAAATCTTCCTCAGTGATCAATGAAAAGAAATAGAGGAAAACAATAGAATGGGAAAGACTAGAGATCTTTTCAAAAAAATTAGAGATACAAAGGGAACATTTCATGCAAAGATGGGCACAATAGAGGACAGGAATGGTATTGACCTAACAGAAGCAGACGATATTAAGACGAGGTGGCAAGAATACCCAGAAGAACTGTACAAAAAAGATCTTCACGAGCCAGATAATCATGATGGTGTGATCTCTCACCTACAGCCAGACATCCTGGAATGAGAAACTCAGTGGGCTTTAGGACGCATCACTATGAACAAAGCTAGTAGAGGTGATGGAATTCCAGTTGAGGTACTCCAAATCTAAAATGATACTGTGAAAGTGCTGTACTCAATATGCCAGCAAATTTGGAAAACTCAGCAGTGGCCACAGGACTGGAAAAGGTCAGTTTTCATTTCAATTTCAAAGGAAGGCAATGCCAAAGAATGCTCAAACTATCGCAAAATTGTACTCATTTCACACGCTAGAAAGTAACACTCAAAATTCTCCAAGCCAGGCTTCAACAGTACATGAACCATGAACCTCCAAATGTTCAGGTTGGATTTAGAATATGCAGAGGAACCAAAGATCAAATTGCCAACATCCGCTGGATCATCAGAAAAGCAAGAGAGCTCCAGAAAAACATCTACTTCTGCTTTATTGACTATGCCAAAGCCTTTAGCCATGATCTTTGTGTTTTGAATGTTGAGTTTTAAGGCAGCTTTGTCACTCTCCTCTTTCATCTTCACCAAGAGGCTTTTTAGTTTCTCTTTGCTATCTGCCATTAGAGTGGTGTCATCTGCATGTCTAAGGTTATTGATACTTCTCCTGGCGATCTTGATTCCAGCTTGTGCTTTATCCAGCCCATCATTTAGCATGATGCACTCTGCATATATGTTGAATGAAGCCTATATCCTGCAAACAAGAAAGGGGGTTGGAGACAGAAAGATTTGTACCTGAGAGGGTTCCACAGGGTCCTGCTCAGTTTCAGTATTTCCCTTGTATTTTGCGATGGCAGAGTTCCAAATGATAGCATTTATTCCTAAAGTTGATTTTTAATTTACAGGTCAAGAAGGTAATATCAATTTATTACTGTGTCTTTATAGACTATGTCCTATATACTGGCTCTGATAGTTTTTATCCATGAATGCATTATGTTACATTTCTCAGAAAATGTGTACAAATAACTCCAAAATTCTAAAAATGTTATCAGTGTTCTAGCTCTCTTCTTAGATACCTGGGATAAAAACACCAATGCCAAGTATTTGTAATCCCACATTTACAAAGGGAGCATTCATGTTTTAAGTTCAGTTCAGTTCAGTTGCTCAGTCATGTCCAACTCTTTGCGACCCCATGAATTGCAGCACGCCAGGCCTCCCTGTCCATCATCAATTCCCGGAGGTCACTCAGACTCACGTCCATCGAGTTGGTGATGCCATCCAGCCCTCTCATCCTCTGTCGTCCCCTTCTCCTCCTGCCCCCAATCCCTCCCAGCATCAGGGTCTTTTCCAATGAGTCAACTCTTCACATGAGGTGGCCAAAGTACTGGAGTTTCAGCTTTAGCATCATTCCTTCCAAAGAACACCCAAGACCGATCTCCTTTAGAACGGACTGGTCGGATCTCCTTGCAGTCCAAGGGACTCTCAAGAGTCTTCTCCAACACCACAGTCCAAAAGCATCGATTCTTCAGCGCTCAGCCTTCTTCACAGTATGACTTCTAATGTATGGATTCTTATGGCGCCTCTGTTGTTTTCCTCACTCAGACAGAATTGTGTTTCTGTTCCTGCCAACCCAACAACCAGAACAGAACTTGTAATGTTGTGCTTCTAGACTTTTTTGATGGTTTTCAATTTCTCTCTTTACCATGGTTATATTAACATTATTTAATCACAGGCCTTGATGTTTACTTTTCTCACAACAGGATATTATTTATTCGGAACACATATTTTTCGTATTAACCAAGGCTTTCTGAAATCATTCTAGTGTGTCAGTTGAATGTATAATTAGGCATTTTTCTAAATACACAGTAATTACCCAGCACAAAAATCTGCTGTTTCTATTTCTAAAGTTTTAAGATACCCAGAGTGGTTTGTAATTCAAAAAAAGTTGATATATGAAAGACCTGAGCACGCTCCATGTTTTGTTTTCTTTTGCGGTTGTGCTGCGTCTGACTGCTGCTCGAGCGTCTCTCCATCCGCAGAGAGCGGAGGCCGCTTTCCAGCTGCAGCGCGCAGGCTTCTCTTGCTGCAGCACAAGGCTCGGTAGTTGAGGCACGTGGGCTTAGTTGCTCTGTGAAATGCAGGATCTTCCAGGACTAGTGATCAAACCCGTGTGTAAGTCCAAGGGACTCTCAAGAGTCTTCTCCAACACCACAGTCCAAAAGCATCGATTCTTCAGCGCTCAGCCTTCTTCACAGTATGACTTCTAATGTATGGATTCTTATGGCGCCTCTGTTGTTTTCCTCACTCAGACAGAATTGTGTTTCTGTTCCTGCCAACCCAACAACCAGAACAGAACTTGTAATGTTGTGCTTCTAGACTTTTTTGATGGTTTTCAATTTCTCTCTTTACCATGGTTATATTAACATTATTTAATCACAGGCCTTGATGTTTACTTTTCTCACAACAGGATATTATTTATTCGGAACACATATTTTTCGTATTAACCAAGGCTTTCTGAAATCATTCTAGTGTGTCAGTTGAATGTATAATTAGGCATTTTTCTAAATACACAGTAATTACCCAGCACAAAAATCTGCTGTTTCTATTTCTAAAGTTTTAAGATACCCAGAGTGGTTTGTAATTCAAAAAAAGTTGATATATGAAAGACCTGAGCACGCTCCATGTTTTGTTTTCTTTTGCGGTTGTGCTGCGTCTGACTGCTGCTCGAGCGTCTCTCCATCCGCAGAGAGCGGAGGCCGCTTTCCAGCTGCAGCGCGCAGGCTTCTCTTGCTGCAGCACAAGGCTCGGTAGTTGAGGCACGTGGGCTTAGTTGCTCTGTGAAATGCAGGATCTTCCAGGACTAGTGATCAAACCCGTGTGTCCTGCATTGGCAGGTGGATTCTTTACCTCTGAGCCACCAGGGAGCTCTTTATTTGGTTTTTGGAGTAAACTTTATATTGAGGTATAATGTTCACAAAGAAAAATGCACAAGTTAGAACTATACGATTCAGTGAATTTTCAAAAAGTGAAGGCATGCAGATAGCTGCCATAGAACCTTACCAGTCTAATTCCTTACGGTGATTGCTCATCCACATGTAACCTCTATTCTGACTTCCAGCGTTGATCAAATTCTTTTATTAACATTATATGAAACAAAGTATAAAGTAAGGGCTCTTTTGTTTTCGGCTTTTTTCATTCAACATAGTTCTGAGACATAGTCGTGTTACAAGTAACGTGACTTGATTTTGTCTCATTGTTCTGTGGTTCTGTATAAAAGGTACAGCTGCTCAATCATCGATGGACTAGGCTGTTTATAATGCAGTGTAAGCAGGTGAATGATATACCTGGCTCACATATTAAATTTGGGTCTATGTGGTGTGTGGGAAATGGACTGGAAATGAGACATAGCATGGCTGGCCAGAGCAGCTGCAAGAGATGAGAACAACTTGCCTGCACACTGCATTGAGGAGGAGAGAATTGTGGGTGTAGGGCTCGAGAGGAAGGGCATGGTGCAGATGGTGATATTTTTGTTTCTTTTAAAATTTCATTTATTTGCTTATTTTTAACTGTGCTGGCTCTTTGTTGCTGTGCATGGATTTCTCCAGACATGGCGAGTGGGGGCTACTCTCTAGCTGAGGTGTGCGGGCTTCTCATCGCGGTGGCTTCTGTTACGCAGCAGGGACTCCAGGGCACACTGGCTTCAGGAGCCGCAGCCTGCAGGCTCTGGAGGACCAGGGCATTAGTTGTGGTACATGGGCTGAGTGCTCCCTGGCATGTGGAATCTTCCCGGATCAGGGACTGAACTCATGTCCCCTGTATCGGCAGGTGGATTACCACCTGGCCACCAGGAAAGCCCCAACCACTGAACCACCAGGGAAGTCCCTCTCTTGTTTTTAAACGCCTTTATTGAAATATGATTGACACACAACAAGCTGTACATACTTAACGTATACAGCTTGATGAATTTGGAGAGGGTCATACAGTGATCAAACCAGCACCATATTTGCTCCCCCAAAAGGTGCAATTTGCAGTCTTATTTGTTTTTAATTTGAACGACTGGGTGGATGGAAATTCTTTCATACAGACACCAGTGTCAGAAGATGTGGGTCCTGGGCATATTTGTTCTGAGCTTCCTCAGAAGCTCATTTGTATCTGATTGTTGAGTAGGCCTTTAGCTAAATGAGCATGGATCTCATCAAGGCTTGAAATTGGGAATTGTTGATATATGAGTAGTATTTAAAACAGTGCTAGGTCATGATCATCTAGGAATTGAATAAAGAGTAACAAGAGAAGAGTTTGGGCTTTCCTGGTGGCTTAGACAGTAAAGAATCCACCTGCAATGCGGGAGACCCAGGTTCAGTCCCTGGGTTGGAAAGTCCCCTAGCGAAGGGCATGGAAATCCACTCCAATATTCTTGTCTAGAGAATCCCCATGGTCGGAGGAGCTTGGTGGGCTAGAGTCCATGGTGTTGCAAAGAGTCAGACAAAACTGAGCAACTTAGCAACAACAGAGAAGATTTTAGACTGTGTCTTAAAAGAAAGTCCAATATTTAAAAGGTCACATGAAAAGGGAAACTTGAAACAGAGACAAAAGTATTTCGGTTTTAGGAGAAATGTTGAACCCAAGTTCATGTGCCTGATGCACAGTGAGGCCAAACAAACTGAAACTCTGGAGTTTGGAGCAAAGAATGGCTTATTTCAAGGGCCAGACAAGGAGTCTGGTTGTTCATACTCAAAAGACCCGAACTCTCCAAAGGTTTCCAGGAAAGAGTTTTGAAGGCAAAATTTCGTGGGGAGGACTTCTGGATGAATGCCTTTCTTCTGATTGGCTGGTGATGAGGTAGCAGTATGGGTTTTAAGAATCTCGATCATCTGCCTCTTGGTTCCAACTGGTCTGGGGTCCAGTCCTTGTGTTTAGCTTGAAATCACTGTCTTCCACCTGGGTGAGGCCTCAGTTCTTGTTGAAGAACTTAAAGGTACTATTAGATTGTTACATGTGTCCCTTGAAGAGGAGCTGGAACTCAGCTCTATCACTGCATTATTGTTTCTTGACTGCTTCTCCACTGTTTCTGCATTGCCTCACTTCCCTTATTAGTAACTGTTTCAATCTGCGCTTTGGAACTTAAGGGGCTTCCCTTGTGGCTCACTTGGTAAAGAATCTGCCTGCAGTGCAGTAGACCTGGGTTCGATCCCTGGGTTGGGACGATCCCTTGGAGAAGGGAAAGGCTACCCATTCCAGTATTCTAGCCTGGAGAATTCCATGGACTGCATAGTCCATGGGGTTGCAAAGAGTCATACATGTCTGAGTGATTTTAACTTTCACTTGGAACTTTAGGAAGCCCTATAAACAGAAACATGGGACTCAGGAAGGCTTTTGTACACTGATAGGTCCTGTTTATTTTCAGCTCCACACCCCCCCACACCCCACTTTCTTTGGTACTAGCCATTTTTGAGAGGGAACAGCTATGAGATGAGAGAGGGCATATCATTTTAGATAGAGACGTCTATCATAAACTTAACAGAGGAGCTTGGTTTTAGGGAGACTTGGTTTCAGAAACAACGGTTAAGGTGATAATGTAAAAGCAAATGAAAAGAAAAACTGGAGGATGAAGTGGTGGTCTTGTTCAGTCACAAAAGTCGTGTCTGACTCTTTGCGACCCCATGGACTGCAGCTTGCCAGGCTCCCCTGTCCTTCCCTATCTCCTGGAGTTTGCTCAGACTCATGTTCATGGAGCTGGTGATGCCACCCAACCATTCACCCTCTGTCTCCCCTTCTCCTCCTGCCTTCAATCTCTCCCAGCATCACAGTCTTTTCCAATGAGTCTGCTCTTTACATCAGGTGGCCCAAGTATTGGAGCTTCAGCTTCAGCATCAGTCCTTCCAATGAATATTCAGGCTTAAAGGAGAAGGTTGGGAGGAACTGAATCAAATACTGGTGAGATGTCTGGTAGGATAAAGACTAAAAGAAAAAAAAATTTCCTTTCTATTTTTCAAGATGGGTGTCTGAATCTGGCAGCCAGATTGGAGCAGGATCTGAGCAGTGAGGAAATGGAGACCAGTGTGTATAGAGGACTCTTTTGAGAAACTATGACTAAAGGGAAGTAGGGGATAGAATGGTAATTGGTAGGGTGTGAGCTTCAAGGGTTTCTCTTAGCATTAAGGGCCTTGGGATGTTGATGGGAATGATTAAGTTGAAAAAAGATAAGATACTGAACATAAAACTGGAAGGAAGAGTTCAGTTCAGTTCAGTTCAGTCGCTTAGTCGTGTCCGACTCTTTGCGACCCCGTGAATCGCAGCACGCCAGGCCTCCCTGTCCATCACCAACTCCCGGAGTTCACCCAAACTCACGTCCATTGAGTCCGTGATGCCATCCAGCCATCTCATCCTCAGTCGTCCCCTTCTCCTCCTGCCCCCAATCCTTCCCAACATCAGAGTCTTTTCCAGTGAGTCAACTCTTCACAGGAAGGGGCCAAAGTATTGGAGTTTCAGCTTTAGCATCATTCCTTCCAATGAACACTCAGGACTGATCTCCTTTAGGATGGACTGGTTGGATCTCCTTGCAGTCCAAGGACTCTCAAGAATCTTCTCCATCACCACAGTTCAAAAGCATCAATTTTTTGGTGCTCAGCTTTCTTCACAGTTCAACTCTTATATCCATACATGACCACTGGAAAAACCATAGCCTTAACTAGACATTCAAAGTAATGTTTCTGCTTTTTATTATGCTGTCTAGGTTGGTCATAACTTTCCTTCCAAGGAGTATGCTTCTTTTAATTTCATGGCTGCAATCACCATTTGCAGTTGTTTTGGAGCCCCAAAAATAAAGTCTGACACTGTTTCCACTGTTTCCCCATCTATTTTCTATGAAGTGATAAGACCAGATGCTATGATCTTAGTTTTCTGAACGTTGAGCTCTAAGCCAACTTTTTCACTCTCCTCTTTCACTTTCATCAAGAGGCTCTTTAGTTCTTCTTCACTTTCTGCCATAAGGGTGGTGTCATCTGCCTATCTGAGGTTATTGATATTTCTCCTGGCAATTTTGATTCCAGCTTGTGCTTCTTCTAGCAACCACAGTTCAAAAGCATCAATTTTTTGGTGCTCAGCTTTCTTCACAGTTCAACTCTCATATCCATACATGACTACTGGAAAAACCATAGCCTTAACTAGACATTCAAAGTAATGTTTCTGCTTTTTAATATGCTGTCTAGGTTGGTCATAACTTTCCTTTCAAGGAGTATGCTTCTTTTAATTTCATGGCTGCAGTCACCATCTGCAGTTGTTTTGGAGCCCCAAAAATAAAGTCTGACACTGTTTCCACTGTTTCTCCATCTATTTCCTATGAAGTGATAAGACCAGATGCTATGATCTTAGTTTTCTGAACGTTGAGCTTTAAGCCAACTTTTTCACTCTCCTCTTTCACTTTCATCAAGAGGGTCTTTAGTTCTTCTTCACTTTCTGCCATAAGGGTGGTGTCATCTGCATATCTGAGGTTATTGATATTTCTCCTGGCAATTTTGATTCCAGCTTGTGCTTCTTCTAGCCCAGCATTTCTCATGATGTATTCTGCATATAAGTTAAATAAGCAGGGTGACAATATACAGCCTTGACGTACTCCTTTTCCTATTTGGAACCAGTCTGTTGTTCCATGTCCAGTTCTAACTGTTGCTTCCTGACCTGCATACAGGTTTCTCAAGAGGCAGGTCAGGTGGTCTGGTATTCCCATCTCTCTCAGAATTTTCCAGTTTATTGTGATCCACACAGTCAAAGGCTTTGGCATAGTCAATAAAGCAGAAATAGATGTTTTTCTAGAACTCTCATGCTTTTTTAATGATCCAGCAGATGTTGGTAATTTGATCTCTGGTTCCTCTGCCTTTTCTAAAACCAGCTTGAACATCTGAAAGTTCACAGTTCACGTATTGCTGAAGCCTAGCTTGGAGAATTTTGAACATTACTTTACTAGCGTGTGAGATGAGTGCAATTGTGGATCACAACAAACTGTGGAAAACTCTTCAAGAGATGGGAATACCAGGCCACCTGAACTGCCTCCTGAGAAATCTGTATGCAGTTCAAGATACAATAGTTAGAACTGGACATGGAACAACAGACTGGTTCCAAATAGGAAAAGGAGTACATCAAGGCTGTATATTGTCACCCTGTTTATTTAACTTATATGCAGAGTACATCATGAGAAACGCTGGGCTGGAAGAAGTACAAGCTGGAATCAAGACTGCTGGAAGAAATATAATATCAGTAACCTCAGATAGGCAGATGACACCACCCTTATGGCAGAAAGTGTAGAAGAACTAAAGAGCTTCTTGATGAAAGTGAAAGGGGAGACTGAAAATGTTGACTTAAAGCTCAACATTCAGAAAACAAAGATCATGGCATCTGGTCCCATCACTTCATGGCAAATAAATGGGGAAACAATGGAAACAGTGACACATTTTATTTTGGGGGCTCCAAAATCCCTGCAGATGATGACTGCAGCCATGAAATTAAAAGACACTTGCTCTTTGGAAGAAAAGTTATGACCAACCTAGACAGCATATTAAAAAGCAGAGACATTACTTTGCTGACAAATGTCCACTAGTCAAAGCCATGGTTTTTCCAGTAGTCATGTATGGATGTGAGAGTTGGACTATAAAGAAATCTGAGCACTAAGAATTGATGCGTTTGAACTGTGGTGTTGGAGAAGACTCTTGAGAGTCCCTTGCATTGCAAGGAGATCCATCCTGTCAATCCTAAAGGAAAATTGTCCTGAATATTCATTGGAAGGACTGATGCTGAAGCTGAAACACCAAAACTTTGGCCACCTGATGCAAAAAACTGACTCACTGGAAAAGACCTTGGTGCTGAGAAAGATTGAAGGTGAGAGGAGAAGGGGACCACAGAGAATGAGACGGTTGGATGGCATCACTGAGTCGATGGACATGAATTTGAGTAAGCTCTGGGAGTTGGTGATGTACAGGGAAGCCTGGCGCACTGCAGTCGTTGGGGTCACAAAGAGTTGGACACGACTGAGTGACTGAACTGAACTGAACATGTCTACCTACATCCTGTTGTTTCTGTTCCTCTTAGAACCCGGCTAACACAGGCAGCAACCTGGAACAGACAGGAGGGCTGCAGACTCCCTGTGGTGTGGAATGCACATATCTGGGAGTCAAGGTCAGACAGATCTTGAGCGATCCATCTGGCGTGGTGAAGTCCGCTGTAGCCTCAGTTCTTGTTTTTAAAGTGAAGACTGGTGTAAGTGGATGGTTATGCTTTCTCCCACCTTGAAGGCCCCGGAACCTCCCCCAGCCTCTGTTGGTTCACCCATCCAGCCCTGTCTCCTGGTCATCCATCCACCTGGATGAGACTGAGGGTAAACTTGCAGACATGGATTGGGCTGCAGGTGGGCATCACTGGGGTACTGGGGAGGTATTGTGGGGAGATGGGTCCTCGTGGGTCTGGAAATGACAGGAAGAGCCAATGTACCCCCCACCAGTCTCCCTCTCTCCAGGCCTCAGCTTCCAGCCTTTTCTTCTTGGAGGTAGCCAGACCCCCAGGAAGGGGCAGGGTTGGGGGGGTACACAGTGCAGATGGAGACTTTCACAGCAGACCTGCAACAACATCAGCCTTGACCTATCAGAAAGGGCGGAGGCAAAGCGAGGAATCACAGGAATGGGAATTCCATAGCGAGACACTGTCTCATGTTACAGCCCTGCCTCTCCAGCCCTGAAATCTAATTTATTTGATGTAAGTAAACTAGGCCAGTTGCTGGTGGAACAGCTGAAGTTTGGGGAGAGAGGGTGAGAGCAAGAAGATATGGGCTGTGCTGGGGGGCTGGTATCTGCCCAGGGCTGGGCTGGAGGAAACAAGTGGGAGGTTCCTTTCAACCAGGCATGCTGACCTTCACCTAAGATCACAGGACCTTCCAGGGGAGGTGACAAGGCTGTCTCTGGAAGCCGGAGTCTGTGGGGGTCTCAGGATAAATGGGCTGCATGATCAGCTCGCTCCTCCACCACTTGCTCACCCATTCGTCCATCCCGGGTGAGCTGCGCAGGTGCCAAGTGCTGGGAGGCAGAGCTGCCTGTGTCTGGTGTGTCAGCAGCTGTCATGGAGGCTGTCTGACCCAGGCAGTGAGCTGGGATCACAGGAGGAGGGTGGATCCTTCTACACGAGTTCCCACCACCCGTCTCTCAGCTCCCATCAGACATCTGCTTACTCCAAACACCTCATTCTTCCCCAGCTCCCGCCCAGAGCACAAACTGCAGGGGTGCCACTGCTGGGTGACTCAGCCAGCATCGAGCCATCCCCCAGGCTCCATGCATGTCCCCAGCCCGCCCCTCACCAACCCACTAACCGGCCCCAGTATTTGCCTTAAACCAGAGGTGGCAACCCTGTCTGTGAAAGGCGAGAGCAAAGGACTGTCTCTGCTGCACCACCTGCCCAGCACAGCCATGCAGGCAAAGGCCACCCAGACACCCGAGGGCGTGGCCCTCACTCTGTCCCAGTGAAACAACATTAGTCTCTGAAATGAGGATTTCAGATAATCATGTGTTATAAAAGGGGATTCTTCTTCTGATATTTTTTTCAACCATCTGACAACGTGAAAACCACTCTTGGGGGCAGGCCCTACGGAAACAAATGAAGGGGTCTGTGTCTGTCCTGCAGGTGACCCCACCTTAAACAGGGTCCTGCTGGTCTCACCTCCACACCCGCAGTCCCACCAACCTCCTGTCCACTCACCACCAACCTGCCTTGACTTTTTATCTGGGTGAGGCTCCCTGCAGGGGCTCCGATGGGCTTCACTCCCAAGGGTTTCCGTGGCCCAGCTGTGTCCCTGGAAGAACCAGGCCGCTCCCTGGGAACTGGGTGAGAACTCACATTCTCACTTCCTGCCTTGGGGCGGGGGTTGGGGTGTGGAGGGGAGGAGAGGCTCTGCTGAGGTGAGGCTGTAAAGCGACGTGTTTCCTATGCAAAATTGCACTCTTATCAGCAAGAGTCCAGTCTCCATGTCTCCATTGATAATTCTCCTCCAATCAATTCACCACCCCTTGCTGGTTGTGTCAGCATCACCCTGAAGAGCAGGAAGCAGAAAGTTTGCTGAACAATGGTTTTCTCCCTTTTTTTTTTTTTTTGGTCTGGGGGAAAATGTCCTGACATCATGGTTTACGGTGACTTTCATCTCAGCTGTGTCACTGGAAGCAGCGCGGCACCCTGGTGTCGCCTCCCGAGCTGCTCCATCCGTACTGGGGTGAGTATCTCTGCTGCCTCCTGCCAGGACGCTGCTGCTGCCCGGAGCCCTGCGCCCTCCCCAGGAAGGTGGCATTCTCACCCCTGCGAAGTTGAAGCAGGATTCAGAAGAGCTCTTCTGGTGCTCCAGCTTTAGAGCCCCCACAACCCACTGCTTGCAGCGAGGCTGGTGTTCCCTTGCCCAGAGCAGGGTGGCCCGCTGACGTGGACCCAGGCTGAGCAGAGGCCAGTGGCGGAAAGACTCACAGACACCTCCAAGAACATTGTCACTGGAGCAATGGCTAAGCAGAGTTTGTGGGACATCAGAGAGTCTCCTGGAGACTTAGTGGACGGTCCATCACTCATGGTCTTGACAGTCTGACCTCCTGAGACCCCTTCATTCTCTGTAAGCTAAAATTTCCTTTCCGGCGCCAATAGAGAGATAACCAAACCAGCCTTCCAAGCATCCATGTGGGGCCAACGTGGCTACGAGCAGTGTATGGGGAAGCTCCAAGTTCTGAGTCTGCTCATGGTTCAGGGGGCACTCCCGACACCCGATGCACGGTTGTCCACACTGAGCAATTCTGCAGCATCACCTAGGTGTGCCACACTCTTAAACAGTTCGTTTTTCAATATTTATTTATCTGGCCTCACCAGGTCTTAGCTGCAGCCTGTGTCACCTGGTTCTCCAACCAGGGATTGAATCCAGGCCCCCTGCATTGGGAGCGCTGAGTCTTGGCCACTGGACTGCCAGGGAAGTCCAACCAAAGTAGTTCTGCCTCGACTTGGGGTCTGCCTCAGACCCCACAAGTGACCGGCTCAGTCCCGGGAGGCTGTACCCACATCAGATGTGGTCCCAGGTCCCAGGTTGTCATCTGTACTTCTGAGGTGAAATAATAGAAAAATTGCATGTGTAGGGGGTGGTTCCCCTTGTAGCTCAGACGGTAAAGCAACCACCTGCAATGCAGGAGACCCAGGTGTGTGTGTCTGTGCGTGTGTATTGGTCTCTGTCACCAGTTTCTGGTACATACATACATGCTAAGTTGCCTCAGTTGTGGCCCAACCTGGTTCTCCAACCAGGGATTGAATCCAGGCCCCCTGCATTGGGAGCGCTGAGTCTTGGCCACTGGACCGCTAGGGAAGTCCAACCAAAGTAGCTCTGCCTCGACTTGGGGTCTGCCTCAGACCCCACAAGCGACCGGCTCAGTCCCAAGGAGGCTGTACCCACATCAGATGTGGTCCCAGGTCCCAGGTTGTCATCTGTACTTCTGAGGTGAAATGATAGAAAAATTGCATGTGAAGGGGGTGGTTCCCCTTGTAGCTCAGACATTAAAGCAACCACCTGCAATGCAGAGGACCCAGGTGTGTGTGTGTGTGTGTGTGTGTGTGTGTGTGTGTGTGTGTATTGGTCTCTGTCACCAGTTTCTGGTACATACATACATGCTAAGTTGCCTCAGTTGTGGCCCACTCTTTGCGACCCTATGAACTATAGCCATCCAGGCTCCTATGGCCATGTCCATGGGATTCTCCAGGCAAGAATACTGTATTCTTGCTACAAATCAGAGGTCGCCACCACCTGCTCCTCAGATTCCATGAATTGCTAGAACAGCTCAGAACTCAGGGAAACACTTAGGTTTACCATTTACTATGAAGAATGGAGGAGGAAAGGGCAACCCACTTCACTATTCTTGCCTGGGAAGTCCCATGGACAGAGGAGCCTGGCGGGATACAGTCTACGGGGTTGTGAAGAGTCAGACATAGCAGAGCAGCCAAGCACATAGAGGATGTGATGAAAGACACAGATGAAGGGCCAGATGAAGAGGTACAGAGGGCAAGGTCTGGAAGGGTCCTGAGCACAGGAGCTGCTGTCCTCCTGGAGTGGCACCCTCCCAGGTGAATGCATTCAGCAGCCCAGAATCAAAGTCCCATGGACAGAGGAGCCTGGCGGGATACAGTCTACGGGGTTGTGAAGAGTCAGACATAGCAGAGCAGCCAAGCACATAGAGGATGTGATGAAAGACACAGATGAAGGGCCAGATGAAGAGGTACAGAGGGCAAGGTCTGGAAGGGTCCTGAGCACAGGAGCTGCTGTCCTCCTGGAGTGGCACCCTCCCAGGTGAATGCATTCAGCAGCCCAGAATCTCCCCAAACCTCACACTTCAGGGTTTTTTATGGAGACTTCATCACACAGCCACGATTTATCAGTAACTCACTCTGTAGCCCCTTCCCTCTCTCTGGAGGATGGGAGGCAGGGCTGAAAGTTTCAAGTCTCGGATTACGGCTTGGTGTTTCTCCTGATCAGCCCCTTGGCAGTAGCAGTGAAGAACCTGCTTGTCAATGCAGGAGACATTAGAGATGTAGGTTCAACCCCTGGGCTGGGAAGATCCCCTGGAGGAGGGCATGACAACCCACTCCAGTATTCTTGCCTAGAGGATCCCACGGACGTAGGAGCCTGGGAGGCTATGGTTCACAGGGTGGAAAAGAGGGGGCCATGACTGACGCAGCTTAGCATGCATGCATGTTCCAGAAACTGGTAGCAGAGACCAACATACACACACACATACATGAACGCAATGTTTCTATTATTTCACAATCAGAGATGACAGGCTGCAGATTCCTCCAGAGGCATGGAATCAGGGGGTTGGGGTGTGGAGGGGAGGAGAGGCTCTGCTGAGGTGAGGCTGTGAAGCGACGTGTTTCCTATACAAAAGTGCACTCTTATCAGCATAAGTCCAGTCTCCGCGTCTCCATTGATAATTCTCCTCCAATCAATTCACCACCCCTTGCTGGTTGTGTCAGCATCACCCTGAGGAGCAGGAAGCAGAAAGTCTGCTGAACAATGGTTTTCTCCCCCCCTTTTTTTTTTTTTTTTTGGTCTAGGGGAAAATGTCCTGACATCACGGTTTATGGTGACTTTCATCTCAGCTGTGTCACTGGAAGCAGCGCGGCTCCCTGGTGTCGCCTCCTGAGCTGCTCCGTCCGTACTGGGGTATCTCTGCTGCCTCCTGCCAGGATGCTGCTGCTGCCCGGAGCCCTGCGCCCTCCCCAGGAAGGTGGCATTCTCACCCCTGCGAAGTTGAAGCAAATCTGGGTGAGGCTCCCTGCAGGGGCTCCGATGGGCTTCACTCCCAAGGGTTTCCGTGGCCCAGCTGTGTCCCTGGAAGAACCAGGCCGCTCCCTGGGAACTGGGTGAGAACTCACATTCTCACTTCCTGCCTTGGGGCGGGGGTTGGGGTGTGGAGGGGAGGAGAGGCTCTGCTGAGGTGAGGCTGTAAAGCGACGTGTTTCCTATGCAAAATTGCACTCTTATCAGCAAGAGTCCAGTCTCCATGTCTCCATTGATAATTCTCCTCCAATCAATTCACCACCCCTTGCTGGTTGTGTCAGCATCACCCTGAAGAGCAGGAAGCAGAAAGTTTGCTGAACAATGGTTTTCTCCCTTTTTTTTTTTTTTTGGTCTGGGGGAAAATGTCCTGACATCATGGTTTACGGTGACTTTCATCTCAGCTGTGTCACTGGAAGCAGCGCGGCACCCTGGTGTCGCCTCCCGAGCTGCTCCATCCGTACTGGGGTGAGTATCTCTGCTGCCTCCTGCCAGGACGCTGCTGCTGCCCGGAGCCCTGCGCCCTCCCCAGGAAGGTGGCATTCTCACCCCTGCGAAGTTGAAGCAGGATTCAGAAGAGCTCTTCTGGTGCTCCAGCTTTAGAGCCCCCACAACCCACTGCTTGCAGCGAGGCTGGTGTTCCCTTGCCCAGAGCAGGGTGGCCCGCTGACGTGGACCCAGGCTGAGCAGAGGCCAGTGGCGGAAAGACTCACAGACACCTCCAAGAACATTGTCACTGGAGCAATGGCTAAGCAGAGTTTGTGGGACATCAGAGAGTCTCCTGGAGACTTAGTGGACGGTCCATCACTCATGGTCTTGACAGTCTGACCTCCTGAGACCCCTTCATTCTCTGTAAGCTAAAATTTCCTTTCCGGCGCCAATAGAGAGATAACCAAACCAGCCTTCCAAGCATCCATGTGGGGCCAACGTGGCTACGAGCAGTGTATGGGGAAGCTCCAAGTTCTGAGTCTGCTCATGGTTCAGGGGGCACTCCCGACACCCGATGCACGGTTGTCCACACTGAGCAATTCTGCAGCATCACCTAGGTGTGCCACACTCTTAAACAGTTCGTTTTTCAATATTTATTTATCTGGCCTCACCAGGTCTTAGCTGCAGCCTGTGTCACCTGGTTCTCCAACCAGGGATTGAATCCAGGCCCCCTGCATTGGGAGCGCTGAGTCTTGGCCACTGGACTGCCAGGGAAGTCCAACCAAAGTAGTTCTGCCTCGACTTGGGGTCTGCCTCAGACCCCACAAGTGACCGGCTCAGTCCCGGGAGGCTGTACCCACATCAGATGTGGTCCCAGGTCCCAGGTTGTCATCTGTACTTCTGAGGTGAAATAATAGAAAAATTGCATGTGTAGGGGGTGGTTCCCCTTGTAGCTCAGACGGTAAAGCAACCACCTGCAATGCAGGAGACCCAGGTGTGTGTGTCTGTGCGTGTGTATTGGTCTCTGTCACCAGTTTCTGGTACATACATACATGCTAAGTTGCCTCAGTTGTGGCCCACTCTTTGCGACCCTATGAACTATAGCCATCCAGGTGCCTATGTCCATGTCCATGGGATTCTCCAGGCAAGAATACTGTATTCTTGCTACAAATCAGAGGTCGCCACCACCTGCTCCTCAGATTCCATGAATTGCTAGAACAGCTCAGAACTCAGGGAAACACTTAGGTTTACCATTTACTATGAAGAATGGAGAAGAAAAGGGCAACCCACTTCACTATTCTTGCCTGGGAAGTCCCATGGACAGAGGAGCCTGGCGGGATACAGTCTACGGGGTTGTGAAGAGTCAGACATAGCAGAGCAGCCAAGCACATAGAGGATGTGATGAAAGACACAGATGAAGGGCCAGATGAAGAGGTACAGAGGGCAAGGTCTGGGAGGGTCCTGAGCACAGGAGCTGCTGTCCTCCTGGAGTGGCACCCTCCCGGGTGAATGCATTCAGCAGCCCAGAATCTCCCCAAACCTCACACTTCAGGGTTTTTTATGGAGACTTCATCACACAGGCACGATTTATCAGTAACTCACTCTGTAGCCCCTCCCCTCTCTCTGGAGGACGGGAGGCAGGGCTGAAAGTTTCAAGTCTCTGATTACGGCTTGGTGTTTCTCCTGATCAGTCCCTTGGCAGTAGCAGTGAAGAACCTGCTTGTCAATGCAGGAGACATTAGAGATGTAGGTTCGACCCCTGGGCTGGGAAGATCCCCTGGAGGAGGGCATGGCAACCCACTCCAGTATTCTTGCCTAGAGGATCCCACGGACATAGGAGCCTGGGAGGCTATGGTTCACAGGGTGGAAAAGAGGGGGCCACGACTGACGCAGCTTAGCATGCATGCATGTTCCAGAAACTGGTAGCAGAGACCAACACACACACACACATACACGAACGCAATGTTTCTATTATTTCACAATCAGAGATGACAGGCTGCAGATTCCTCCAGAGGCATGGAATCGCGCAACATTTGTCCTGCGACAGATGCATTTCACAGCATGATGCCCTCAAGGCTCATCTATGCCATGCATATATCAGGATTTCCTTCTTTTTTCCAGGTTCGGTGATACGCCATTGTATAGATAGAGCACTTTTTTAATCCATGCGTCTGAGGGTAGACATTTGGGCTGTTTTCCATGTCTTGGCTATTGTGATTGCTGCTGCTGCTGCAGCTGCTAATCTAAAATAGTCAAATTCAGGATTTCCCTGCTGGTCCACTGGTTAAGACTTCATCTTCCAAAGCAGGGGATGCAGGTTCTATCTCTGGTTGGGGAGCTAAGAACCCACATGCCTTGCAGCAAAAAAAAAAAATAAATAAAAATAAAAAACTCATAAAAAACATAAACAATATTGAAATAAATTCAATAAAGGCTTAAAAAAGGAAACAAATTCATTGAAGTAAGAATGGAAAGGTGAGCTTTTAAGGGCTGGGGAAAGGGGAATGGGACACCTCAGTTTAGGGATGTAAAGCTTCAGTTCTGTTTAGTTGCTCAGTTGTATCCAACTCATTTGTGACCCTGTGGACAGTAGCCCACCAGACTCCTCTGTCCATAGGATTTCTCAGGCAAAAATACTGGAGTGGGTTGCCATTTCCTTCTCCAGTGGCTCTTCCCAACACAGGGATTGAACCTCCATCGCCTGCATTGGCAGGCAGATTCTTCACCACCGAGCCACCAAGGAAGACCAAAGCTTCAGTCATTGCTGTTGTTCAGGTGCCCAGTCACCCTGCTCTTTGCAACCCCATGGACTGCAGCACGCCAGATCTCTCTGTCCCTCACCATCTCCTAAAGCTTGCCCACGTTTATGCCTATCACATCAGTGATGCCATCCAACCATCTCATCCTCTGATGCCCTCTTCTCCTTTTGCCCTCAATCTTTCCCAGCAACAGGGGCTTTTTCAATGAGTCAGCTGTTCGCATTAGATGACCAAAATCCTGGAGTTTCAGCTTCAGCATCAGTCCTTCCAAGGAGTATGCAGGGTTGATTTCCTTTAAGATTGACTGTTTTGATCTTTTTGCTCTCCAAGGGACTCTCAGGAGTCTTCTCCAGCACCATAGTTCAAAGGCATCAATTCTTCAGCGCTCCGCCTTCTTTATGATACAGCTCTCACAACATATGTGACCACTGAGAAGATCATAGACTATATGGACCTTTATCGGCAGAGTAACGTCTCTGCTTTTAAACACTCTGTCTAGGTTTGTTATAGCTTTCCTGCCAAGAAGCAAACATTTCTTGATTTCATGGCTGTAGACACCATCCGCAGTGATTTTATAGCCCAAGAAGGGGAAATCTGTGACTACTTCCACCTTTTCCCTTCTATTTGCCATGCAGTAATGGGGCCAGTGGCACTCCACTCTGGTACACTTGCCTGGAAAATCCTATGGACAGAGGAGCCTGGTAGGCTGCAGTCCGTCGGGTCACAAAGAGTTGGAAACGACTGGGCGACTTCACTTTCACTTTTCACTTTCATGCATTGGAGAAGGAAATGGCAACCCACTCCAGTGTTCTTGCCTGGAGAATCCCAGGGACGGGGGAGCCTGGTGGGCTGCTGTCTATGGGGTCACATAGAGTCAGACACAACTGAAGCAACTTAGCAGCAGCAGCAGCAATGGGGCCAGATGCCATGATCTTAGTTTTTTTTTTAGTATTTAGTTTTAAGTCAGCTCTTTCACTCTCCTCCTTTACCCTCATCAGGAGACTGTTTAGTTTCTCTTCACTTTCTGCCATTAAAGTTGCATCATCCACATATCTGAGGTTGTTGATGTTTCTCCTGCCTATCTTGATTCCAGCATGTAACTCATCCAGCCTGCCATCTCTCATGATGTGCACAGCATATGGATTAAACAAACAGGGCAACAGCAGACAGCCCTGTCATACTCGTCTCTCTATCTTGAACCAATCAGTTGTTCCATACAGGGTTCTAATTGTTGCTTCCTGACCCACATACAGGTTTCTCAGAAGACGAGTAAGATGGTCTGGTATTCCCATCTCTTTAAGAGCTTCCCACAGTTTATTATGATACACACAGTCAAAGGCTTTGCCATAGTTGATGAAACAGGGTTATATATTTTTTGGAATTCCCTAGCTTTCTGTACAATCCAACAAATGTTGGCAATTTCATCACTGGTTCCTCTTCCTTTTCTAAATCCAGCTTAGATATCTGGAAGCTCTTGGCTCACATAATGCTGAAGCCTAGCATGCGAGATTTTAAGCATGACATTTAAGTTTAAGATTTTAAGCTTCAGTTATACAAGACAAATAAGTTCTTGAGATCTCTGTGTGGCCTGGTGCCTGCAGGTAATATTGTATTGTGCACTTTATCTGTTAGAGGGCAGGTATCAGGTTAAATGTTCTTGCACAATAAAAATATAGAAATGGAAAGATCCGCAGATTCCTCTGGCATCAAGCAGGAAAACACTGGGGACCTCCCTCCATCCTATGTGGGGACACACTGCCTTGAGCCTCAAGCCTGTGTGTTAACGTCTATACTTAGTCACTTAGTCGTGTCTGACTCTTTGTGATCCCATGGACTGCAGCCCGCCAGGCTCCTCTGTCCGTGGGATTCTCCAGGCAAGATACTGGAGTGGGTTGCCAAGCCCTCCTCCTGGAGATCTTCCCAACCCAGGGAAGATCAGGTCTCCTGCATTTCAGACTGATTCTTTCCTGTCTGAGCCACCAGAGAATCCCTGTTTTAATTTGTAGTTGGTACCAGAAGCTCAGATTTTCACAAGCAGCCCACCTTTACTTACAGATCTGGATCGTTTTGTCCTGTCTCGTCTGCTTGGCTTAGGACACTGAGTGAATCTGCTAAAAAAGAAACATCTCACCCTGTGTGTATGTGGGAAGGGGGAGCCCATGTTTATTTAGTCCCTACCCGAGCCCCTGGGCTTCCCAGGTGGCACTAGTGGTAAAGAACCTGCCTGTCAATGCAGGAAATGAGACGGAAGAGACAGGGCTTCAGTCCCTAAGTTGGGAAGATCCCCTGGAGGAGGGCATAATAACCCTCTACAGAATTCTTGCCTACAGAATCCCATGGACAGAGGAGCCTGGTGGGTTACAGTCCACGGGGTCGCAAAGAGTTGGACACAACTGAAGTGAGTTAGCATGCATGAGCTCCTGATGTGCAGACTTTTCTGAGTCACTTAAGAAAAAGTCCCTTTACTGAAACATGTCCTCGCCTGTCTTGGAGAGTGATGTCTCTGTAGTCAGGCAGCACGTATCTCGCCTGGGGACTTCAGCACATCCGTCACCCGTGGGAGCCCTGAGTGCTTGCTAGCAGGCCCAGTGCTTCCTCTGCTGGGGCGCAGGGAGAGGGATCTGAATATTCATGATATGCAAAAGGTAAGAGCCAGGAAATTTTCAGCAATTCACCTGCGCTCCCTCTCCTTGGCTCCACCCCTCCTACCAGGCATTCTCTCTCCTTGTGGACTTGTCTTCCCCATGGTTGAAGCTGTTACAGGACAAGACACTCAGGCAGAGTGGCCCTCAAGGTGCCCCATATTCCCCTGGGGGGTGTACCATGGCTACTACCTCATTTGGGGGAAGAGGTTAGCTGGTACTTCCTTCCTGAGGGTCCCTCCGCCTCCGGCAGATGAGTGGCTAGAGAATGAGTGGCTTTCATCTCTTGCCACTTAATGTCTTTATCTCAGTTCAAATTCTGAAAGTCAGGAGGATGGAGGGACCCTGGAGGTGGTCCTCCTCCTTGTCCATCTATTAGTCAGGCATCTCTTGGAGAAGTGGGACAATGACAAGGGCCCCAGGTTAGGGATCGAGGTGGAGGAATTCCTCAGCAGCCTGGCCAGTGGTGTGAACGTGGAGCCCTGCTGGTCAGTGGGGCCATGTGCTCGGAAGGGCTGGACCCAAGCTTGTTTTCACACTCCACTATCACCATCTTGTCAGTCTTCATGATTTTTGCACAAAGAGCCTGCCTTTTGGCAATAGACCCTGCAAATGAGAGCACTGGTCCTGGTTAGTGGCACTGGGCTCCACCATGGGTGTGAAAGGAAGACCCCATCCCTCCCCCGCTCCCCCACCCTCTCCTCACTCCGCCACTTCAGAAGGACACAGAGGGCCCACTGCAGGCTGGGATTGGATGGTTGGTCACAACAGCATCACCTTTAGCTCTGCAAGACCCAGAGGGAGAAACAGAGGGACCCCCAAGGCAGAGGAGACCGTCACACCCCTGGAAGTCTGCCCCTGGCTTCCATTCCCAAGGAGACAGGGAAAGACACAGAGGCATTTCTCACCTCTGTAACCACAGGCTGACAGAACCTAAAATAACGATCAAGTTATTAACACATATGCAAATGTCGCCTGCTCAGAAGGCAGTGGATCTGTTTCTGCCCAGAAAAGCCGGGTCCACTTGAGAACTGTACTGTTTTAATTTGTTATTTTCATTTCTGGCATGAGTATAAAAATATTATGCATGCGTGCTCAGTTGCTTCATCGTGTCCAACTCTTTGCAACCCTGTGGACACTGGCCCACCAGGCTCCTCTGTCCTTGGGATTCTCCAGGCAAGAGTATTGGAGTGGGTTGTGTGCCCTTCTCCAGGGTATCTTTCTGACCCAGGGATCAAACCCGTGTGTCTATGTCTCCTGCACTGGCAGGTGGGTTCTTTATCACTAACACCACCCAGGAAGCCCAGAAATATTATACATAGGTCTAATTTAATTTTTTTTATTGGTTGTTCCCTAATGTCTTTTATAGCTTATGTTTTAAATCCAGGATTTAATCAAATATCACTCATTGCCTTTAGTTGACATGTTTCTTTTTCTCATTTATTCTGGAGCAGCTCCCTTGCTTTATTATCTGTTTATTTCATTGCAGTAGCATATACATAATATAAAATTTAACATTGACATTAAATATAATCACACCATTATGCAACCACTATTATCTCCCATCTATAGAACTCTTTTCATTTTCCCAAACTGAAAGTCTGTGCCCATTAAAGACTAACTCCCCATCCACCTCCCCCACCCCCTGGCACCCTCTACTTTCTGTCTTGATGAGTCTGACACCTGTAGGTACTTCATATAAGAGGGATGAGGCAATGTTCATCTTTTTTTCCCACTTACTATAATCACGCTTCACCAGTGTTGTAGCTTATGTTAGAATTTCCTTCCTTTTTAAGGTTGAATAATATTCCATTGCATGTACATACCATGTTTGTTTACCTATTCATCTGTCAATTTCAATTTCTTCCACATTTTGGCAACTGTGAATAATACTATGAACATGGGTGTACAAACGGCTATTCAAGTCCTTGCATTTGATTCTTTTGGGTCTATGCTCAGGAGTGGAGTTGCTGGGTCCTGTGATAATTCCACATTTAATTTTTTGAGGAACCAGCATACTGTCTTCCACAGCAGCTGCCTCATTTTGCACACCCATCAGCTGTGTACAAGATTTCCATGTCTCTATATATACTTGCCAACACTTGTTATTATCTGTTTATTTTTTAAATAGCTATCCTAAGGCATGTGAGGTTGTATCTCATTGTAATATTTATTTTTTTGTGATTGACTTTTTTGTCTTTTTTTTTTAATTTTTTATTTGAACTACCAAACATGAACCGCCCCCCACCTCTCACCCCACATCATCCCTCCAGATCATCCCCATGCACCAGCCCCAAACATCCTGCATCCTGCATCGAACACAGACTGGCGATTTGTTTCTTACATGATAGTATACATATTTCAATGCTATTCTCCCAAATCATCCCACCCTCTACCTCTCCCTCTCCCTCAGAGTCTTTTGAAGCGTTCAGGGCATCTGGTTTTTAGAATGTCCCACAACTGGGATTTTCCCTGCTGCTTCCCCCCCGTTTAACTCAGGTTAAGCACTTTGAGTCCAGACACAGAGAACATCAGTGATAGAAGAGTGGTTTGTCTCATTAGTGGTTATTAATAAAATGGTGCCTCCAAATCTCTCCGTCATAAAGGAGGTTATAGTCAACCTGTGAGGATGCTTTGTGAGAGCACAGATACCCTGCTCACCAGCAGCGGCTGCTCAAGGCTTTAGCACCAGCAGTTGGTCCTTGCTGCCATCAGTGATCGCAATGGCGGCTGGCGAGCAGCAGTGCTCTATCCAGTGCTGCCCTGCTTGCTCCGTCACGCCTGACTCTTTGCAGCGCCTTGGTGGCGTGGTGTCTGGAGACACCAGAGTTGCAGGTCCGATCTCTGGGTCAGGAAGATCCCCTAGAGCAGGAAATGGCAACCCACTCCAGTATTCTTGTCTGGAAAATTCCATGGACAGGGTGTTACCCAAACCAGGTCCGACAGCTCGCTGCTGGATAACCAATTCTCAAGATACAAGTGTTGGTAAGAAAGGAAAGGTGGCTTTATTTTGGATACAGGCAACCAGGGGAGAAGGTGGACTTGTGTCCAAGAACCAACTCCCAATTGCTGCTCAGGAGACAGAAGTTTTTAAAGGGAGCTTCAAGGTTCCATGGATGGAGGGAGGGGGCAGGATGGCACAGTCAGCCCTGACAGTCATCTCGATATCAGTGACAATGGTCATAGCCGTCTCCAACGGTCCTCTCGATATCAGTGACATGGAGTCCATTCAGCATCATCTTGGCTGTCTTGAATGCAGTAAATCTCCAGTCTCAGTGTCTGTTCCCGCATCCTGGGGACAGTTCTTAGAAGTGGAGCGGCTATGTCACAGTTTTGTCTGGTCATCATCTAATTATCCTCTCATCACGTAGTCAGCTTCTTCCACTGGGTGAGCGGGCTCCAGTATTTGAAAAGCAGCTCACAGGGTATGGCTCAGAATATTATCTACGACTCTTGAGGGGTAACTTAAAGTCCTTGGCTCTGTTTAGTGACTAAACTAGTGTGTTTTGTCTTGTGTAAAGGCTTAGAGTGGGAAGCATAACTGGGTTTTAGGGCGAAGGTTGTGCTTCCAAGAGGAGCCTGGCGAGCTACAGTCCACGGGGTCGGACATGACTGAGAGAGTGACTGAGCACATTCTAATCCTAGCACTCCTCCCACACCAAGTGTCTCTCTTTTTCTGTTAAAAAAATGTTTTTCCCATCACCTCTTTTCCAAACCATTTTTGAGGATCACCACGGACTCATAGATTTTTTAAAATCTCAGCGTCTTATAGTCCATCACCATCGTTACTCTTTTTGTTGCTCAAATTGCCCTACATTCGGCCAGAAGGAACCCCTGCAAGCTGACGCCCATGTCATTTCAACACACCTTTGCTTCTTTGCCCTCCAGCACAGCAAGGTCATGGGGACCATTGTTCTCTCTCTTCCCAGACTTGGAATTGGCCTTGTCCCCACAGAGCCCCGGCTCCTTTCAGTGGGGAACAGGGCAAGAAACCCAGATTTGGGCGTTTGGCTGTCCTTTGCTTCTTAGACCTTTCAAGACCACATGTTTTTGAGGAAGTCAGTGAAGAACTTTCAGATGTTTCAGTTTCATAACATTTAGTCTTTTTCCTTTGTGTTTCTTTCCCCTGACAGATCTTTCAGATAAAGGTGTCGCATTGAGGGAGCAGCTAGATCCTCCGCTGTCTCCCCAGCAAGAATTATTCCAATACACACATCAACCGAGCACTGAGTACTTTTCATGAATCAACTTATGACCTCATAAATGCTTGTGTTAGGCAGTCGGGCTTCCTTGGTGGCTCAGACAGTAAAGATTCCACTTACAATACAGGAGGCCCAGGTTCAACCCCTGAGTCCGGTTGGGAAGATCCCGTGGAGAAGGGAATGGTTACCCACTCCCCTATTCTTGCCTGGGAAATCCCAGGGACAAAGGAGCCTGGTGGGCTGCAGTCCATGGGGTCACAAAGGGTCAAATAGGACTGCATGACTAACGCTTTCGCTTTGGCATGATAGGCAGGTATAGCTGGATAAAGGAAGATGATAGAGAATTCTACCAGGTAAGCATAGTACCTGTTTCCATATGGAGAAGCTGAGGCACAAGTTGCTGACGGAACTTGCCCACAACTAACTACACACCTCGTGGTACTAGGGCTTGAGTGTGAGCCCAGGTTCAGATTCTGCCTGTCAGGTAGGCTCTCCCCTTGACACCGTGTCACTTCTCTAAACAGCAGGTGGCCGATGGCTATGCTGGGCTTGAACACAGGCACACCTGCGCAGTGGGATCTCCCCGCTGCCACTTGCCCGGACTCTGCAGCCCATCGCCGGGTACAGCTCAAGATCACTTATAACTTTGGAAATGTAAATGGTGCCTTTCTCCTGCAGGTCATTTAAAAAGATGGGAAGTAAAACAGGTCTTAGCATCAATATCTAGGGAATCTTAACTTGGCGAGTTTTTCATCCCCAGATACGAAATCTTTTCTAAATTTTTCTCCTTGCAAATCAGATTGATTTTTCCCCCATCTGGGTATGCCTTTCAAAGAGCCTCATAAAGTAATCAGACTTGTGTTTTAGGATCCTTGCCCACATCATCTGGACTTCAGTAGTGTTAAAATTAAGGCCAAGGCTCTTAGCATGGAGTCTCTGCACCTCAAGAGTGGAAGGGAGCTCACACACCAGATTTCTTAAGCCAGACCTGATTTGCGAACTTCCTCCAGGACATCACAGAAAGTCATTTTCCCACCACTGTGCATGGCCTGACCTGAAGAAACACTCAGAGCATATTTGTTCAATATCAATAGACAAATGTTTTCTGAGAAGCACTGCAGTATTGTGGTTTGTAAGAAATATTTGGCCTTTGTCCCTGTTTCTGCTACAAGGATCCTAAAATGCTTAGAACTGTTAAGTGATGAAAATCACAAGGTGGATAAATAATATATAGACAGACAGACAGATAGATGAAAGAAGGAAAGAAAGGAGAAAGGGAGGGAAGGAGGGAGACAAGGAGGGGGGATGGGTGGATGGATAGATGAATAGAAAGACGTTTTTATCGTGTCTCTAAGGTGGCTTTTGCACCCAACCTGAAATGGAGGTTAGTTACCAGTACGGCCAACCGCATGACCAGAGGACTGGGACTTTTATCCCAACCCCAGCCTCCAAGGAGGGGAGAGAAGCTGGAGCTCAAATCAATCACCAGTAGCCAACAAGTTAATCAATCGTGCCTATGGAATGAATCCTCCATAATAACCCCAAGAGACCAGGTTTGGAGGGCTTCCAGATGGGAAGACACATCTGGAACACGCCTACTTCAAGGGACCCCAACTCCAAGGACCCTCAGGACCCTCACAGACCTCGCCCTGTGGATCTCTTCACTGGCTCTTCATCTGTGTTCTTTACCATATCTTTGGGTTAACTGGTAAACATAGGTAAGTCTTCCTGGTTCTGAGTCACTCCCAAACCCAAGCAGGGGTCTTGGGAACTTACACTCTGGAGCTGATTGGTGAGAAGCTCAGGTGAAAGCCTGGGCTTGTACCCTGAAGTGCTGGGGAGAAACCTCCACATGTGGAATACCAGAAGTGTTCTACTTGAGAGTCAAGAAAGACTCAAAGGGAAGAAATCCATAACAAGGAAGAACTGGGTTTTCCCCACATGGGAAAAGGGACAACGGACTGAGTTTTCTTTTTCTTTGTTTTCCTTGACAAGCAGATGTCTACACTAGCTGTGGGAGACACAGGTATAAATAAAACAAGCAGAGCCTAGCTCGTGTGACCTCACAATTTCAAAAGGGGCTGCGAATACACAAAAGATAGATACCGAGTGGCGATGCACATTTCGAAGCAGAGCAAGGTGGAGCAAGGGTGGCAGCGGACGACACAGCTGCTCTGTATGTAGGATGTTCAGACGGGAGGGCTGATGAGATGGCATTTGAACAGAGGACTCACATACTTGAGGGTGAACACAGGCAGCTCTCCGGGAACAGAAGGGCTGTTCTGAGGAGCAGAGAGGCTTCACTTTAAATTAATTCTGACTGTTGAATATGCTCATTGGGTTCATCTGTACTTTGTGGGTGATTTTCGCCTGCTCATAAATTCCCTGGAAGGTTGTGGCTTTTTATGAGGTCTGCTTTTTGTAGCAGTTCTGGTTAACTCTTTGAGAAAAACATCAAAGATCTGGGAAAGGGTCAAAGAGCGTGAACAACAAATAGCAAAGGAGATGGTGGCAGCTTTCAGGGGAAGACGTAGATATTTAAAGAGGAGGCAGTACAAGTGTTTCCAAGACACTATTTCCCCCCTTTTTTATTGGTGCATATTTACTGTACAATGTTGTATTAGTTTCTGTTGTATAACAGCATGAATTAGCTTTGTGTGTGTGTGTGTGTGTTTGCTCAGTCATGTCTGACTCTTTGTGACCCCATGCACTGTAGCCCACTAGACCCCTCTGTCCATGGAATTGTCCAGGCAAGAATACTGGAGTAGTTTGCCACTTTCCACTCCAGGGGATCTCCCTGACCCAGGGATCGAACCCATGTCTCCCGTGTCTCCTGAATTGACAGGTGGATTTTTTACCAATAGCACCACCTAAGAAGCCCATGAATCAGCTATAGAAATACATATATCCCCCTCCCTCTTGAGTCTCCTCCCACCCTCCAATCCCACCCCTCTAGGTCATCACAGAGCACTGAGCTGAGCTCCCCACAATATAGTCTTTTTTTTAAGAAAAAATTTATATTAACATTCGATTTAAAATGTGTTACTTTCAGCTGTACAGCAAAGTGATTCAGTTATGCATACACATACATTCGTTCTTTTCATGTTCTTTTCCCATATAGATTATTACAGTTAATTGAGTAGAGTTCCCTGTGCTGTACAGTAGGTCCTTGTTGGTTATCTATTATATAGAGTAGTGTGTGTGTTAACCCCATACTCATACTTGATCCTTCCCGCAGCACAGTGCTTCTCAGTGTCTTTGGTAACTGTGGGCTTGCTGAAATCTTCATTTATATCAAGTCTTGCATGCATTCACCAAACCATATGATTGTTCACCAAACCTTCAGATTATTTTGGCAAAGGCTGTTGTTGTTCAGCTGTTCAGTCCTGTCCAGCTCTTTGCAACTCCTTGGACCGCAGCACGTCAGGTTTCCCTGTCCTTCAGCATCTCCCGGAGCTTGCTCAAACTCATGTCCATTGGGTCAGTGGTGCCATCGAACCATCTGATCCTCTGTTGTCCCCTTCTCCCCCTGCCTTCAATCTCTCCCAGCATCAGGGTCTTTTCCACTGAGTTGGTTGTTCGCATCAGGTGGCCAAACTACTGGAGCTTCAGCCTCAGCATCAGTCTTTCCAATGAATATTCAAGACTGATTTCCTTTAGGATTGATTGATTTGATCTCCTTGGCAAAGGTAACTCCTAGCAAACCTCAGACCAATAACCAGGAGAAAATATGCTCTAAAATAGCTCTAAAAATATGTGGCTCAAATGGAGTTTCATTCAATGAATGGGTCCCAGACTCCTAGCTGGATACTAAAGGGAGTATGAGGCTGAAACTGCAATACTTTGGCCACCTGATGCGAAGAACTGACTTATTGGAAAAGACCCTGATGTTGGGAAAGATTGAAGGCAGGAGGAGAAGGGGACAACAGAGGATGAGATGGTTGGATGGCATCACTGACTTGGTAGACATGAGTTTGAGCAAGCTCTGCGAGTTGGTGATGGACAGGGAATCCTGGCATACCGCAGTCTCAGGGTCACAGAGTCGGACATGACTGAGCGACTGAACCGAACTGAACTGAAGTTGACATAGAGAGAGTAACCAGCTGTCTTGCCAAGTGTGTTTAGTTCTACCGTTAGAGACAGACTGTTACGCTGAATACAAAGTTGATCTGATTCCATTTAGCCAAGATCTAAGTTCCAGTACTGGCTTTCCCTGGTGGCTCAGCAGTAAAGAATTCACCTGCCAGTGCAGGAGATGTGGATTTGACCCTTGGGTCAGGAAGATCTCCTGGAGAAGGAAATGGCAACCCTCTCCAGTGTTCTTGCCTGGGAAATTCCATGGACAGAGGAGCCTGGAGGGCTAGAGTCCAAGAGTCAGACACAACTTAGTGCCTAAACTGCAACAACAAAGTTCCAGTGCTGTTTCCAAAAGCTGTATCCACATCCAATAATTTTGTTCTACAGTCACATTTCTAACAAGATGTTGTGTAATAAAGGGTTTGATTGGTCTTTGTCCCTGGTTCCCAAGTGGGAGATTAATCCTTGGAATTTCCCCAGTAATTGAAGTGTCTATTATTTACAACCCTCTAGAGTCACAGCTGAGGTTATGCTAAGAAATGAGATGGCTCAGGGTAAGGGCTGGTCACAGAAAGGCCAACCATGAGATGAGAGGTTTGGAGCTTTGAGGGGAGTGACTCCAGAGGAAGGGAAGGAGACTGGAGACTGAGTTATGTTATGTGGTCAATGATTCAATCAATCAGCTTATGCAATGGAACCCCATTAAAAACTCTCAATATCAAAGCTTGATGGATCTTCACTGATATGACAAGAGGGTGATACCCTCTGATTCTGTGGAGGCACAGAATCAGGCACAGAATCAGGAGCTCTCTGTTTTGGACCATCTCAGAACTTACCCTCTGTGTCTCTTCATTTGGCTGTTTCTATGTGGGGATTCCCTAGTGGCTCAGATGGTAAAGAGTCTGCCTGCAATGCGGGAAACCGGGGTTTGATCCCTAGGTGGGGAAAGATCCCCTGGAGAAGGAAATTGCAACCCACTCCAGTGTTCTTGCCTGGGAAATCCTATGGATGGAGGAGCTTGGCAGGCTACAGTCCATGAGGGGTCACAAAGAATTGGACACAACTGAGCGACTTCACCTACACTGTGGTCCTGGAGAAGACTCTTGAGAGTTCCTTGGACAGCAAGATCAAACCAATCAATCTTAAAGGAAATCAACCCTGAATATTCATTGGAAGACTGATGCTAAAGCTCCAATACTTTGGCCACCTGTGTGAAGAGCCGAGTCATTGGAAAAGACTCTGATGCTGGGGCAGATTAAAGGCAAATGAAGAGGATGACAGAGGATCAGATAATTAGATAGCATCACTGACTCAATGGACATGAATCCAAGCAAACTCTGGGAGACAGTGGATGACAGAGGAGCCTGGCATGCTGCAGTCCTTTGGACTGCAGAGTCAGACATGACTGAGCAACTGAACAACAGCAAGCGATGGTAAAACTATTATCATGAGTGATTCAGAGCGATGGGTGGAAACCTACAGTCTGATGATGGGAAAGTTCTTCCACTTTTTGAGTTCTGTGTGTCATCGTGGTAAATTTTCCAACACGAGAGTCATTTTGTTGCTATTGTTTAGTCAGTAAGTCATGTCCTGCTCATTTGCAACCCCATGGACTGTAACCTGCCAGGCTCCTCTGTCTATGCAGTTCTCCAGGCAAGAATACTGAAGTGGGTAGCCATTTCCTTCTCCAGGGAATCTTCCCGACCCAGGGACTGAACCCATGTCTCCTACATTGGCAGGCAGATTATCACCGAGCCACCAGGGAAGCCCATGGGTGTCATGGGAACCCCTAAATCTATAGCCAGTCAGCCAGGAATGAGGGCAGCTTGGGGGCCCCTGAAGTGCAGCTGGTCTGCAGCAGGGCTGGTCTGCAGTGGGGACTGGTCTGCAGTGTGGGCTGGTCTGCAGTAGGACTGGTCTGCAGTGGGGGCTGGTCTGCAGTGTGGGCTGGTCTGCAGTAGGACTGGTCTGCAGCGGGGACTGGTCTGCAGCAGGGCTGGTCTGCAGCGGGGGCTGGTCTGCAGTGGGGGCTTGAGCCCTGAATCTGTGGGGTCTGCGCTAAGTCTGGGTGGTTAGTGCCCAGCTAGGATGGAAACAGAATCGACGTGACTTAGACATCGGGAGGGTCCCCACGGGGTGCCTGTCCCCACAGGGTGTAGGTTATATGACTCACTGAGCCAGATTAATCACAATGGCTGGATGGGCTCCAGAGCCTAGGATGGGGAAATGATCCGGGGGTGGGTGCACAGATTAGGACAATTACTCCCAAATCAGAAGCAATTCATCTCAATCACAAAGACCGAGATGGAGAAGGGCACTCAGGGCCAGCTGACGACTTTCAGGGTAAAAATGGTACACGTTTGTTGAGTCATATTCACTGGCCATGGGGGAGGCGGACAGACTTGGTTGCGAGAGGGGCCCCCAACCACATGGAGTCTAGGAAGCTTCCCTGGGGATGAGCTCACATCATTCTGGGGTCAGCGTTTCTGGCTCTTCACTCTGGATCATGGGAAGACACATCATTGAGGAGGCTAGCCGATCAGCTGGTAGAGGTGTTTCTTTCCTTTTTTTCCTTGTTTATTTGTTTTTATTGAGCTCATGAGATATTCCCTAGTGGCTCAGACAGTAAAGAATCTGCGTGTAATGCAGGAGACCCAGGTTTGATCCCTGGGTTGGGAAGATCCTCTGAAGAAAGAAATGGCAACACACTCCAGTATTTTTGCCTGGGAAATCCCATGGACAGAGGAGCCTGGCAGGCTATACTGTCCATGGGGTCACAAAGAGTGTATGTGTATGTGACCAAAGGACTAACACTTTTCATGGTTGATTTACAATGGTGCTAATTCTTGTTGTACGATTTGGCTACGCACACACATATGCATACATATATATATATATACGCATTCTTTTTTGAAATGAGCATTCTTTCCTGTTATGATTTATCATAGGATCTTTTATTTTAATGGAGGATAATTGCTTTCCAATGGTGTTTCTTTCCTGGACCCTCTTTCTTCCTTAAGTCTTGTCTTGAGTATTTCCTATGCTCTACTTGTCACCACACACACAGCAGGAGTGTGTGTCTCTGTGCATATGTGTGTGTGTGTGTGTGCATGTATGTGCTGGCTTCAGTGACACCAGGACAACCTTGCCTCCCCTCATCCCTAAGATGCCACTTGCACCATGTCCACTCAGGACACCCAGGGGATGTCTGCTCCCATGGAACTTTTTGGCACATCAATTCCAAATGCCTAAGGGTGTGAAGTGGTTCTCAGTGATGGGTGAAAGCCATCCTTCTGACGTTTTGGAAGTTTCTTCCACATCTAAGAAGACTTTGCCTCATCTTCTCAATTGTGTCGGTGAAGGGGGCTGATAGCAACAACCCTACAAGGGGTGGGGGGACCTCACTGAGGTAGAGCCTCCCTGCAGTCAGGTGTGAAGATGACTCTGCAAGGTTTGACGTTCTCCTGAATCTGATGAGTGACAGGTCCCAGCACTTTATCAGGAGTTCTGCAGCCTCCAGAGGCATCCATCCATGACAGAGATCAACAGAACATCGACATCTTGCTGTTTGCCCACAGCGAATGTTTTATCAACTTCCCAGCATCCCGTCCCAATGGCAATATCCACTTTTATTCACTCGTCCCAGTCGATAGGTACTTCCTGAGTCTACCACACATAAACACCATAATTTGGAAGCATTTATTATGATATACAGCAATCCCTTTATTATAGTCTTTATTTAGTTCTCTGACCAGGGGTCAAACCTGTGACCTCTGCAGAGGAATTGCAGAGTCTTAAAATGGCTAGACCTCCAGGGAAGTCCTTTTATGCCCTATCCTACAAAAAAAAAAACTGTAGACTATATTTTTATATCTCTCTATGTAGGTACATACACACAAATAATGGGCCCATGTTGGTAGTTCTGGGCATGTCTGTCAGATAATGCATTGCTGTTTGTTTTTCTTTTCAGGACTGTCTCCTGCAGCAGTTCAGCCATTTTTCAGGTGGTGCAAAAGGGACAACCCACAGGAAATGTCACTTATGGGACATCTGAGCAAGCCTGTGAAGGATGTCCCTGGCCCTCTGGACAAGCAAGCAGAAGTGGATGGTGGTCCCCCAGAGAGCACCCTGCTGTGGTCAGCCATTTCCCAGGAGATGCTGATGATACAGGGGCTCTTAGAAGTGGAGACACCAGGGTTCAAGGTGACCAGGCGAAGATCCATGCTTCAGACCCAAGAAGTTTGGGTCCAGGCTTCACTCTAAGGGGACAGTCTGATGGGGGAGCAGACAGTGGATGCAGAGAGCATTTCAACCAATAAACTGGGTGCAGGTCTTGAAGGAAATGGAATGCAGATCACAAGAGACCAGGAGGCTGTGGCCACTGAGGACTCCCAGAGGATCTGACATTTAGGGCAGAACAAAGAGGGCTCAGCTAGGTAGAGAAGGGAGGGTATGACATGGGGGGTCCCAGGCAGAGAGAACAACAGGAGTAAGCCCCTGGTCTGCAAAGCAGCCTGATGTGTTCAAGACGGCACAGGGGGTTGGATTGTGTCCCTCCAATTCACATGTCCCTCAATTCACGTCTGCTGATAACCTCAGAATATGACCTAATTTGGAAACGGTAGTCAGTTAGAAGGATTAGTCACTCAGTCATGTCCAACTCTTTGCAACTCCATGGACCGTAGCCCACCAGGATCCTTTATCCATGGAATTCTCCAGGCAAGAATACTGGAGTGGGTAGCCATGCCTTTCTCCAGGGGCTCTTCCTAACCTATTGATCAAACCCAGGTCTCCTGTACTGCAGACAGATTCTTCACCACCTGAGCTACCAGTGAAGCCAGATAGCAGATGTAGTTATTTACGATGAGGCGATACCTGAGTTGGGGGAGGAGGCTGTGGGGAGGCCAACTCAAGTTGCTGAGGTCTTTGGAAGAAGAGGAGGGGCACGCAGACAGGAGGGGCCAGGTAGAGATGAGACAGAGAGCAGAGGGAGGAGGCCTCAGGTCAAGGACGGCCGGAAGCCCCCCGGAGCTGGAAGAGGCAGAAGAAGACCCTCCCCTGAATCTCCAGAGCGAGGCTGGTCCTGCCCATACTTTGATTTCAGACTTCTGACCTCCAAACTGGGAGAGAATGAACATCAGCTGTTGAAGCGCCTGCTCCTCCCCTCAGTTTGTGGTGACTGGTTACCAAAAGCCCCCAGGGAACTGATTCAGATGGAAAGAAAGTATGTTGACTGAGCCCTGCTGAGTAAGGGAAGAGAAGGCGATGGCGCCCCACTCCAGCACAATTGCCTGGAAAATCCCAGGGGNTTGTATACATCATGGTGGGCCATTGTAAGGAGTTTTACTGTTATTATGTGTGAGACAGTATGTCACTGGAGTGTCTGTCTCTTATACACATCTAGATGTGTATAAGAGACAGGTATTAGGGCTGCATAGTATATCGGAGAAGGTAATGGCACCCCACTCCAGTACTCTTGCCTGGAAAATCCCATGGACGGAGGAGCCTGGTGGGCTGCAGTCCATGGGGTCGCTAAGAGTCAGACACGACTGAGCGACTTCACTTTCACTCTTCACTTTCATGCACTGGAGAAGGAAATGGCAACCCACTCCAGTGTTCTTGCCTGGAGAATCCCAGGGACGGCGGAGCCTCATGGGCTGCCGTCTACGGGGTCGCACAGAGTCGGACACGACTGAAGTGACTTAGCAGTAGCAGCAGCAGCAAGAAATAAGGCCCGGAGACTTAGGTCCACGTGAGCAGGCCTTGGATTTAGTCTGGAGAGTGATGGAAGGCCATTTACATGTGGGGGCTGGGGGGAGGTGACAAGACTGTGCTTTGCTGTGTCACAGTCTCACTCCGTGCAGAGGGGAACATGTAGCTGAGGGGCAGGGCCTGCATGGACATGACGAGGGGGATGGGGGATGCAGATAGACCTGAGCTCCATATTGGAGGTTGCTGTCAGGAGTCCCCAAGGCCACCCTCTGGTCCAGTGATTCACTGGAAGGACTCACAAAATTCACTAAAACCCATTATCCTCAAGGTTACAGTTCATTACAATGAAAGAATGGACACAGATTAGAACCAGCCCAGGGCAGAGGCTCAGAGGCAGATCTGGGAGGACGAGACACACGCTCCCCATCGTCTTCTCCCAGTGGAGCCGCTTGGACAGCCTTCCCTTCTCCCAGCAAAGATGTGTGACCACATGCAGAGTCCTGCTGACCAGGGAGGTTCACCTGAGTCTTGCTGTCCAGGCGATGCAGGCATGGAGTGCCCAGGTGCATGAACCTGCTTCCCCTTCAGAGGCCAAGCTGCACTGGCCTGGAAGTCATTATGCCAAGTGAGATAAGGCAGTCAGAGAAAGACAAATACTGCTGGATCTCACTTATGTGTAGAGTCTAAACAAGTTCGAACTCACAGAAGCAGAGAGTAGGGTGGTGGTTACTGGGGGTGGGAGTGTGGAGTGCGATGGAGGGATGCTGGTCAAAGATTACAACTGAAAGTAAAAGCCACTCAGTCATGTCTGACCCTTTGCAACTCCATGGACTATACAGTCCATAGAATTCTCCAGGCCAGAATACTGGAATGGGTAGCCTCTCCCTTCTCCGAGGGATCTTCCCAACTCAGGGATTGAACCCAGGTCTCCCACATTACAGGTGGATTCTTTACCAGCTAAGCCACAAGAAAAGCCCAAGAATACTGGAGTGGGTAGCCTATTCCTTCTCCAGCAGATCTTTCTGACCCAGGAATCAAACCAGGGTCTCCTGCACTGTAGGTGGATTATTTACCAGCTGTGCTACCAGGGAAGCCCAAGATTATAAGCCTTCAGTATAAAATAGACAAGTTCTGGGGACCAAATGGACACCTTGGGGACTGCAATTAATAGTACCACATTGCCTACTTGAAATTTGCTAAGAGAGCATATTTTAAGTGATGTCACCACACACACAAAAGGTCATTGTGTGAGGAGGCAGATGGGTCAGTTCTCTTGACCCTGGTGATCATCTCACAGTATGTAGATATATCATGTTGCACACCTTAAATCAACACAATTTTATTTGTCAAGTATATTTCAACAAAGCTGGGGAAAAAAATGTCTAGTCTCTGAGTTGTGTCCAACTCTTTGTGACTCCATGGACTGTAACCCACCAAGCTTCTCTGTCCGTGGGATTTCCCAGGCATACTGGAGTTGGTTACCATTTCCTTTTCCAGGGCATCTTCCCAACCCACCAACCCAGGGATGGAACCCATGTCTCCTGCATTGGCAGGCAGATTCTTTACCACTGAGCCACCAGGGAAGCCTTGGGGAAAAATAAATGAAAGTAAAAGAAGTCCACGTCTTAGGGTGAGGGAAGAAACACATGGATGCTAATGGATTTGCTGACAGAGAGTGAAATTTGCAGCTGCAACTTGTGCCCAGCACATCCTAAGGACCTCTCTGAGCTTCTGAACCATCTCGAGGGTCCCAGAACCCAGCTGTAGAGTTACAGGGGCCCTGTGGTACCCGACTGGGAGGNAGAGTGAAATTTGCAGCTGCAACTTGTGCCCAGCACATCCTAAGGACCTCTCTGAGCTTCTGAACCATCTCGAGGGTCTCAGAACCCAGCTGTAGAGTTACAGGGGCCCTGTGGTACCCGACCGGGAGGAGGAGCGTCCACCTGCCTAACCGTCTTTCATGCAACGTGGATATCATTGGCTTTAACAGATACAGGGACCTGCCCTGAGTTCTCTAAGCCCCAAGAGCCAGGGGCTCAACTCAGCTTTCCACGGCACTGTCAGTTGGTGTGACAGCCTCCTGCCGCTCCCACCCCAATCCCAGACCAGCCTCTGCCTCCATCTCTCCTGCTCCATCCTGTTGCCCAACCTGGTACCCGGTTATCCCAGTCACCTGCTGGTGCTGGTAGGTGACCAGGGGCGCAATCCCAGAAGCCTCTGCAGCACCACCCAGGGGGCTGGGCTTGCGGAAGGCACAGAGGCAGCCAGGGTCCCCATACCCAAAGCAGAGGTCCAGCCCAGCCTGAGCCTTTGGAGGATGACAAGGTAGAACTAGGCGGGCACATCCAAGGCACACAGAGTGAGCTTCAGACCCCCAGGCTCCCCCGCCCATGTGCTTGCCTCAGAAGCCCCGTCTCTCAGGAACAAACTGATTATGCCACAGGCGCCTGAGAAGGGAAGTGAACCAGGATTCATTTGTAGCTGCTACACCCCCGGTATTGGATTTTTCTGACTCGCTGCTGTGTTTCTTTTGATCGATGAGTGTGAATAGATCTTTGTGGGAACATGAAGGAGAAAGGTCCTGAGGTGGCTGGGTGGCAGAGGTGGCGTTCCTGGTTTGTTGAAGGACGCAAAGTCCTTCCTTATTCAAGATGACAGTCCAGCCGATCCCAGGCCCGACCAGACCAGGTTAGGAAGCAAAATCATTCACCAGCAGGTGCTATCTGCTCAGCCAGGAAGCATGGCGTTGGGAGTAAGGCAGCCCTTCACTAGTGCCATCATGGGGACCTGGCCTCATCGGTGTGATGTAGGGAACACTCTGGAGTCAGTCCTTCCCCAGGTGTAAGCTCTCACGTTCTTTAACCTGCCCATGCCCTAGTGATAGGAGGACCACCGAGTCTGTCCATCACGCTGAGGCGGGTGCTGAGGAGACATAGGGACGAGACTGGACCTGGGCCCAGGGGAGGGGGTAGAA
Organism: Oreotragus oreotragus; assembly: GCA_006410675.1. Classification (NCBI taxonomy): domain Eukaryota; kingdom Metazoa; phylum Chordata; class Mammalia; order Artiodactyla; family Bovidae; genus Oreotragus; species Oreotragus oreotragus. Next base: position 110,993 of record SJYX01001361.1, read on the forward strand.
AGGCCGGGTGGGGGGGACCCGCTAACTCCACTTCCAAACGCAGCATGGCAGCATCAGCAGGGCTTTCCATTTTCTTTCTCATATCGAGCTGCAACTCACAGAACAGAAAATGAGCCGTTTTTAAAGTGTACGAATTCAATGATGCTTAGCACGTGCGCAATGCTGTGCAGCCACCAGTCCTGTCAAGTTCCAAAGTGTTTTCATCACCCAGAGGCAACCCTGTACCAATAAACCCGTACAACCTCATATTCTCCCTGTGCTCTCTCTCACACCATGGGGCCAGAGGGGTGGTCCCTCACTCTGCATTGCCTTAGGTGGCAGGCAGCTGGGAAAACACTGGACTGAGTAGAGTCTTGGTGGAGGATGAGTCCCAGCTCTAACCACTGCCCAGCACTGCTTCCAGCATCCCAGCATCACTCATCTTTGAGAACTTGGAGGGTATGGTGTGTCCAGGAGGGTAGGATGCAGAGTGTGTGAGTCTGGTGGTCCCTCCCCTCCTCCTGGACACCCTGGGAAGCGTGATGTAAATACCCTCTCTCTAGACTCATCAGACATCCCAGCCAAAATGCAAATGTGTTTGCGATTCCTGTCTGGTTAGAGCTTTTCTGAAATATTACCCTCTGCATCTCCAGCATCCTCCCCGCCCCCATCTCTTGTTTTGCCAGGGCTGAGTCTCTTTAGGGACTCAGAGCAATTTGTTGCCATAACAACCCTCTCTCCCACTCCAGAACGTTTAAATACCAGCCTTCTTCAGCCTGGCTCTTCTTGGGAGCTCTGCAAAGTAGCTCCTGCGAGGGAGAAGGGGTTCAGGCCCTTGTCCTCTTATTCTCAGGATGTCAAGGGCCTAATAACGTCCCTCGGGAAGGGCCAGCCTTGAGCTTCCAGGCCAGCATGGAGAACCACTTGGAGGAATCAATCAGCTGTTCTCCCTGCTAGAGTCTAAAGTTTCTGGGTCCTTCTATAGATTGTCATGGCTCCATCCTAAAGAAAGGACAGAAATTGTGGAAAAATGGGAAAGTCACCCCATGCTGCTTTCCCTTTGGGAGAACCCAAGTCCCAAGAGAGAGCGACAATTCTAAGTGTGTTAACCCATCCAGGGCCCCCACTTTTTGCCATCTCTTCACACCTCCAGTGTAGACCCTCCAGGAACAGTCCCAGACCTGACCCACTTCCAAGTCAGTAGGCAGGCATATCCCAAGGACCCAAAGGTTGGGCTTAATGAGGAAAAGATCTTATTTCCCCATGTTTGCAGCATGGCCAGACTCATGGGAGAGACTTGGAAGGGAATGCCAGTTGGGATCTGAGAAAACCCACAAATGCCAACTTGTAAAGCATCAGAGAGGGGTTTCCCAGGTGGCTCAGTGAAGAAGAATCCACCCGCCAGCGCAAGAGACTTAGGTTCATTCCCTGGGCCGGGAAGACCCCCTGAAGGAGGACATGGCTACCTACTCCAGCTTTCTTGCCTGGGAAATTCCATGGGCAAAGAGGAGCCTGGTGGGCTACAGTCCATGGGGTCACAAAAAATTCAGACACAACTTAGAGACTAAAAGAACAACAACACATCAGAGAGCCAAGCAAAGGGGATTCCCTTGGAGACTCACATGAACAAGGTGATTACGTCTGAAAAACCACTCACGAGACCTCTCTGTGTTCTCCCAGCTTCTGCTATAAACACATCTTTCCTTTCCTCCATCAATAAAGCCCAGATGATATATTGATGCCAGGAAATCCTGTCACCCAAGCCAGGGTCTTATTTATAAGTCAACCCTGACTTTTACACGGAGGTTGTTAAATGCCAACAGCTTTGATTTTATATTTAAATCAGGCTGAAAGCTTTCCAAGCTGAGAAGAGAAAACCTTTGTCTGAGGACGTGCCTTTGCAAACTGCTTCCTTCAGGAACTCGGTCTTAAATCAGAACTGCCACTTATAAATTATAAATTCTGTCTTTAGCCTCTCATGTTCAGCTGTATAACCTTGTTATGTTAACACAAAAATTAAACATGAGATGAATCAGCTAAATTGGATTCACTTATAGGGATCAAATGGTGGCAGCCCAGCTGATGGGAAATGGCCCTCCTGGAGCTATGGGGATGGCATGCAATGTGGCTCCTTCCTCAGGTCTTAATAGGAAGACTTGAAGATGGACAGGAAAAGAGGCCCGAGAAACACAGACCCAGTTTCAAATGTCGGTGCGGTTTCCCATGGTCTTGTTACACATGTCTGATGTTTGAGAGAAGAGTGGATAAATCAGCACACAGTGAGAAGGGGGCTGGCTCAGGGGAGGAGCAGGAGGAGGCCTGATAGCAGCCGGGCCCCTCCACCTTTGCTCTGGGCCGATTCAGAACATCTGTTCATACTCAGTCTTGTCCAGTCCTTCCCAGAACACACAGGCAGGTGGGTGGGCCAGGCTGTGCACACCCAGCTCTGTGAACTGATGTGCAGAGGCTTCAAGGACTAACAGACCCTCCACAAACACAAACTCCATCAAACCTGAAAGAACTGCAATCACCACCAGGACATGCAAGCAATCTAAGTGTTCATCGACAGATGAATGGATAAAGAAGATATATAGATACACTGGAATACCACTCAGCCAGAAAAAAGAGTGAAATAATGCCATTTGCAAGAACATGGATGGACCTAGAGATTATCATATTAAGTGAAGTAAGCCAGACAAAGAAAAATATCATATAACTTATATGTTAATCTAAACAAATACAAATAAATTTATTTGCCAAACAGAAACAGACTCATAGACACAGAAAACAAACTTACAGTTACCAAAGAAGAGTGAAGGGGGCAGGACAAATTGTGAGTATGGGATTAACACATGCACACTGCTATGTATAAAAAAGATAAGCAAGGTGCTACCTGACAGATAAAATATAAAAGGCAGAAGAACAGGATATCAAACTGCCGACATTCACTGGATCATGGAGAAAGCAAGAGAATTCCAGAAAAACATCTACTTCTCCTTCATTGATTATGCTAAAGCCTTTGACTGTCTGGATCACAACAAATTGGGAGAAATTCTTAAAGAGATGGGAATACTAGACCAACTTACCTGTCTCCCGAGAAACCTGTAAGCAGGTCAAGAAACAACAGTTAGAACCAGACATGGAACAATGGACAAGTTCAAAATTAGAAAAGCAGTATGAAAAGACTGTATATTGTATATATATCCTGTTTATTTAACTTACTTGCAAGATCAGTTCAGTTACTCAGTTGCATCTGACTCTGAGACCTCCTGGACTGCAGCACAGCAGGCTTTCCTGTCCATCATCAACTCCCAGAGCTTGCTCAAACTCATGTCCATTGAGTTGATGGTGCTATCCAACCATCTCATCCTCTGTTTTCTCCTTTCTCCTGCCTTCAATTTTCCCAGCATCAGGGTCTTTTCCAATGCATCAGTTCTTTGCATCAGATGGCCAAAGTATTGGAGTTTCAGCTTCAGCATCAGTCCTTCCAATGATGTACATGCAGAGTACATCATGTGAAATGTGAGCTTGATGAATCATAAGCTGGAATCAAGATTGCCAGGAAAAATATCAATAACCTCAGATATGCAGATGACACCACCCTTATGGCAGAAAACAAAGAAGATCTAAAGAGTCTCTTGATGAAAGTGAAAGAGGAGAGTGAAAAAGTTGGTTTGAAACTCAACACTCGAAAAACTAAAATCATGGCATCCAGTCCCATCATTTCATGGCAAATAGAAGGGAAAAAGTGGAAACAGTAAAATATTTTATTTTCTTGAGCTCCCAAATCTCTTTGGATGGTGACTGCGGCCATGAAATTAAAAAATGGTTGGTCCTTGGAAGGAAAGCTATGACAAACTTAGTGTATTAAAAAGCAGAGGCATCACTTTGTGACAAAGGGCCACATAGTCAAAGCTATGGCTTTTCCAGCAATCATATATGGGTGTGAGAGTTGGACCAAGAATAAGGCTGAGCACCAAAGAATTGATTCTTTCAAATGGTGGTACTGGAGAAGACTCTTGAAAGTCCCTTGGACTGCAAGGAGATCATACCAGTCAATCCTAAGGGAAATCAACCCTGAACATTCATTGGAAGGGCTGAAGCTCCAATACTTTGGCCACCTGATGTAAAGAGCCAACTCTTTGGAAAAGATCCTGATGCTGGGAAAGAATGAAGGCAGGAGGATAAGGGGGCAGCAGAGGATGAGATGGTTAGACATGACACCACCAACTCAATGGACATGAATTTGAGCAAATTCTGGGAGATAGGAGAGGACAGAGGAGCCTAGCATGCTACAGGCCATGGGGCAGCAAAGAGTTGGACATGACTTAGCTGCTTAAAAACAACACTGTACAACACAGGAAGCTTTACTTTGTATCTTGTAATAACCTAGGAAAGTGAAAAAGTGAAGTCGCTCAGTTGTGTCCGACTTTTCGCAACCCCATGGACTATCCAGTCCATGGAATTCTCCAGGCCAGAATACTGGAGTGGATAGCCGTTTCCTTCTCCAAAGGATCTTCCCAACCCAAGGACTGAACCCTGGTCTCCACTTTATAGGCGATTCTTTACCAACTGAACCATCTGGGAAGGCCCTGATTATTATAGGTAATATCCTATAATGGAAAAGAATATGAAATATATATATATATATGTATAACTGAATCCCTTTGCTGTCTGCCTGAAACCAACACAATATTTTAAATCCACTCTACTTCAATAAAAAATAAATGAAACAAAAAGAATTACAATCCCCTTGCTCATTGCTAGTCTAGACAAGGCTAGTACACGTCCCCATCACTGCTCCCATTCCCCCACCTACGGCTCCTTCCCTGAGCAGACGTCACCCTCGAAATGCTGTCGCGGATGCACTCCCCATCCTGAAGCCCCCTGGACTCAGCCTGGGACTCAGTGAGATGCTACCCACCACCAAGTCCTTCTGGACTAGACAAAATACCCTTTGTGCTGAGAGAGGCACTGCGCTGCAGCCCCTCGCAGCATTTAGCACCATGCTGAAGTCATCTGTCTGCCTGTGTCTCCTCCACTGGATCCCAAGCTACCAAGGACCTAGGTGGCCCTGCCCTCCAGTGGGTTATTCCCAGCTGTCAGACCACAGAGACTCTATGGACAATCACTGACAAAGCCCTGAATGGATGGATCTGGGTGGCACCAGCCAGCATGGATGTTAAGTATTGGTTCACAGTGATGGACTCCCAGATCAGGCTGGGACAAGGTCACAACAGCTGGATCTCAGCACCTCTCTTTCCTTCCAGGGCGGCCTTCTCCCTCGGAAAAGAAGTTAACAATTTCTATCCTGCTGTGGTTTGTCCTACAGCGATACAGGTGCAAACACAGGCCCTGTGGTTTTCTGGAGGAGATGGCATCTGTGTTGACCCTAGGATGGTCCAGCTGATCAGAGGTTGAGTCCACTGGGCCACTGGAGCTGAGCCTGCTGCTGGACATCTCTGGCGGAGTCTGTAGGTCAGCTGCTAAGACCAGACTGCCATCCAGACCTGCCAGGTTCAAGGCGTGGGAGGGGCTGAGCAGAGGGAGCATGCGCATGAGGTGGGAGGCGTCTTCCGGGGCAGATTTGGGGGCAGAAGCCGCAGACTGGCTAACACAGGAGCTCTCAGCACATCATGGGTGGCAGAGTGGAGTCACGTCTCGGGCATGTGCAGGCCACAGAGACCTCCAGAGGTGCTGCTGGCTCTCCACGCCCACGGCCAGAGAACATCTCTTGAGGACGGGAGGGGCACATGACCCAGAGGTGGTGGGTGAAGGGTAGCAGCACCTCTGCCATCAGCAAGTGTGGGTGCTTCCCATGCTCTCTGGGGAGCTGCCTTTTCGGGACACGGTCCCCTCTGGTAGAAAGGGACTCTCCTGTTTGGCTGATTAGGGATGGCCACCAGGCCTGGCTACACATCTCGAGGAGAACTGACTGTAGTTTCTGCCCCTGGGTCTGGGCTAGCCCTTGTGTTCCCTTCACCAGTCAGACGCAGCTCAAGGGATGTTCTGCCTTCCAAGGCAGGGCTGTAAAGCAGCTGCCTGGGCCATGTGGAGACTCACTCTGGGACTCCAATTTGGAGGAACGTTAGCCACCCTGAATTCAAGCCACCTGTCCTGACCTGCCATGCAGGGAGAAGCACCAGCTACGCGGAGAGAACAGTGGCCTTAGAGAGAGAACATGGAACAGACTCCTGAGGCCCTGGGCATGGCCTGATGCAACCCAGTGACTTCCCAGTGACTTCCCAAAGCCCCAATGGAGCCTTTCCCAAATGTCTGACCAACAAGATTATGCGCAAACTAGCCTGGTTGTTTAGAGCTTCTAACTTCAACTGGTTTGTTAACTAGCAAATGACAACCAGAAGGGAGCCTGGACTTCAAGTGCCAAGGGAGCTCAAGAGAATTAAACTGAAAACCCCAGATGCCAAAGATCTGGGGCACCGCACCTCCTCCTTCTGTTTTTTTTTTTTTTTCCTCGTAAGTGTCACACTTTCAGAGAGTATCACAAGAAAGTTCAGAATAATAATATCAGGAACCAACTTTTTTTCCTTTGACGTTTTATTGTGATATGAAATTGCAGCAAAGCTTTAATGAGGGTACTTGGTTCCTGGTGGTGATGTGCCTTGTGGCTTTCCTTAGCATTTCTAATCATTGGCGTCCCAATGATTAAACTGCTTCTCATGCTATAGATCTGAGACATGTCTATATCCCGGGCCAAGGATCTCATTAATGGGTCTCATGCTGTGAATCCCAGAACTTGCCCAAATCAGACTTGTTTGGTGCTTGTCTGTTTGGTGCTTGTCCAGGGTAGCCTTCCTTCTGCCCCTTGGCAAATACGGGCCTTCTTTTGTCATAGTCTCTAGAACCCAAAGGATGCATCGTCTACTCAGTCACATACCACCTCTGAGAACCAATGGGAGCTGTCTACTCAGTCACATGCTCCCTCTGGGAACCAATGGGAGCTATCTACTCAGTCACATGCTTCCTCTAGGAACCAATGGGAGCTGTCTACTCAGTTACACGCCACCTCCAGGAGACAATAGGAACTGTCTACTCAGTTACATGCCACCTCCAGGAATTAATATGCACTGATTTCTCAGTCACATGCCACCTCTTGGGAACCACTGGCAAGCTTTATTGTAGAGCAGGCTTGCCCAAGAGAAGGGAAGTTTTGACTGTCATTTTCACTCCAAGTAAAGATAATCTCACGTCATCATACATTCCGGTAGTTCCTCATCTCACAGTGCAATGGGGGCACATTTGGTCTTGCCTGGATGGTGAGTTGGGCAGCATGCCCTCTGAGGTTTGGCTCTCTGCTCATCCTTGTGATTTTGGCTCTGTCATCAATTTTAATGGCATCTTCTCATAGCATTGTCTCTCCCAGCTCACACTGAGCTCAGAGTTGCCCCTGGCAGAGGAAAAACATGATGCTCCCTGGTCTGATGTTCCCACTTGTCCGATTGCTGCCCCCACCTCAAGACTTAGAAACAAATCCTCTTGGGTTCAGTCTCTGGGACCAATACCCACTTGCAATTCCCTGCATATAGAGTGTTAGAGTGTTTTTCTAGCCAGGATCTATAGAGCATCCCCAGCATAGGACCTACTGAGCTTAGCTCTGGGTTCAGTGGTAAAACAAGAGACAAGATCCTTCTCTCACATGCCAAATTCTAGGAGAACAGATGGAAAACAAGTAAATCAATCCATAAGCAAGATAGATGCACATAGTGAGAAGTGCTGGAAAGGAATAAAGCAGATCCGAAGAAGGTGCCTGGAGGTGGGGAAGATGATTGAATTGGGAGGTCAGAGAAGGTTTCTTAAGGAGACATGGGATGCTAAGCCCTGAAAGAGAAAAGGAGGCAACCATGCAGAAACCCACACCCAGAAACCCACACAGAGGGAAGACAAGTGCAAAGTTTACGAGGCAAAAATGAACATGGGGTGTTTGAGAAACAGCAGAATTTCAGTGTAGCTGGGAGAGAGGAGGTGCCCATCTGAGGCTCAGCTCAACTGCTCAGCTCAACCACCTTCCTCACCTCCCTATGCAAAGAGGTGACTCCTCCTTAGCCCCAACCCCAGGCCTCCTCCATCTCTTTACCCTTTGTATTGGTCCATTCATGCTGCTATAACAGATACTGGAGACTAAGTGGCTTTGGTGTAAGCAACAGACATTTATCTCTCACAGCTCTGAAGGCTGCAAGTTTGAGATGAAGTTACCAGTAAATCCAGTAACTGATGAGGCCCAGCTTCCCAGTTCATAGATGACTGTCTTCTCCTGTGTCTTCACATGGTGGAAAAGACAAGGGAGCATTCTGGGGTCTCTTTCATAAGGGCACTAATCCCATCCATGAGGGTTCCAATCTCAATACCTAAATACCTGCAAAAGGTGTTACCTCCCAACACCATCACAACATCATGTGCTGTGCTTAGTTGCTCAATTGTGTCCAACTCTTTGCAACCCCATGGACTATAGCCTGCCAGGCCTCTCTGTCCATGGGGAGTCTCCAGGCAAGAATATTGGAGTGGGTTGCCATGCCCTCCCCCAGGGGATCTTCCCAACCCGTGAGAATCCATGCCCCAGGCTCACAGTGCCTGCCCAAGACTGAGCTGGAGCTGGAGAAGAAGAAACACCCCAAGCCCACACCACCACCTTGTACAGGTAACAAGCAACAGCAGTGCATCATGGGAGAGGATCCAGCAGAGGAAGGGGCACCCCCTCTGTAATACAGACAGGTAGGAACTGCTGGAGATTGGGAAGGAACACAAGCTAGGAGTGGCCTGTGATGGAGGAGTTTGGAGTCTCTGTCATTGAAAGAAATCCTAAGAACAACCCAGCTCAACTCCTGACGAGGCTGCCTCAATCCCTCATGCTAATGACCTGACAGAAAAAAATCCTACTTCTGCAAATAAAATGATACCTACTTCAGTGTCCACTGTCCCTCTACACAGTGTGTCTGGCACAGAACTTAAAAATTATGAGATACAATAAAGAAAAAAGAGAACACTCCATTTTCAAGAGATGAAGGAGTCAACAGAATCAGACTCACAGATGACCTGTATTTTGGGGCTGGTCAGACAGGGCCTTAAAAATAACTATAGTTACTATATTAAAAGGTTATTATCTCATTCTAAAAGAGACTCATTGGAAAGGACTCTGCTGCTGGGTAAGATTGAGGGCAGGAGGAGAAGGGGGGAGACAGAGGATGAGATGTTTGGATGGCATCACTGACTCAATGGACACGAGTTTGACAAAACTCTGGGAGATGGTGAAGGACAGGGAAGCCTGGCATGTTACAATCCATGGTGTTGCAAAGAGTCAGATACATCTTAGTGAATGAACAGCAAGAACAATGGAGAGACAGACAACATGCATAAATATATGGGGAATTTCAGCAGAGACATGGAGACTATGAGATGCAAATGGAAATGCTGGAAATAAAAACCATGATCTGAGAAATGAAAAATCTTCGACATAAAGAATTTAGGAGGGTGCCTGGCTTGTGATAAGTGTTCAGCCTTTGTAACTGGTTATTCTGGAGAGTACAGAGAGCATCTTTTGCCTCCTCCCTTGTGGGCTCAGCATTCACACTGGGCTGGGCTCCCAGGAAGTCCACAGCCAGGAATGCGAAGATGAATCTAACAAGAGCAGTATTCCAAGTTTCTTCCAGTCACACACAAATTGCATACATAAAAATCTTGTTAATTGCTATTAATAATACTGTTAGATTTTTATCATAGATGAAGTGCTGTTCCAAACTTTTCACAAGGGGTAACTTGCTAAATCTTCACAGTCTCCTAACAAAGTACGGGTGATTGCTTGGACTTTGCAGGTGGACACACTGAGGCAAGGGCAGATGTGCAACACTGATGGCAGGCAGCCTGCCTTGAGACCCACTTCCTCAGCCCTTTTAAGCTGACAATGCTTGTTTCCTGCCAGAACAATGCTTGAGTTTCACCACTGATCCTATCATCTCTTATTGGCCAGTGGACTTGTAGTTCTGATGAATCACGCAATGGCTTCAACAGTGACAATAGCTTCTGAGTACTTTCTAAGGTAGAGCTACCTACACACTAAGTATTTTATGCACATGAGCTCATTTAATCCTCCCAACCATGCTACAAGGGAGGGTCTCTCACCATCCCCTCGTCATGATGAGGACGCTGAGGCACAGAGAGGTCAAATGACTTGTCCACAGTCGCACGGTTTTCAGTTCAGGGCCAGTACCTTGGCTCTTCACCCTTGTACTAAAATGCCTTCGCAGAAGGCTAGGAAGTTCCGGAGAGCCAGCAAACACTGCACCTCTACAAGGAAAAAATGTTGTCTGAGAGCAGAGCCAGGACAGAGAGAAGCCCATCCGAGCAGGGCCAGTGTTCTGATGCCACTACCATGCTTTGAAGCCTGTATTGCCAGGTCTTACAAGTCCTGTGACTCAATGTGCTGACTTGATTTTCCTCCTTAAGACACTTTGAGTTAGGCTTTTGCTCCTGTGTGAGAACCCAGGTCCCTTTCAGAAGGGCTGTGGTCTGGAGGAGGATATGACAGTGACTGGTCCTCAGAGGCCAGCCTGTCTGGAGGCAGAGTCTGTCCGGACAGCCAGCAGGGGCTTTACAATTGCCCCGTGACACATAGTCCCATGAGGGAAGCATCTGTGCTTCTTCTAAAACCCTTTTTCACCCCACAGAGAATCTGCACCAGCCCTACAAAGAATCCTCAGAAACTGCCTGCCCCTCTTTCCATTTCAGCATCACCAACAGCATCATCACCTTGAAATGAATTTCTGAAGGAGGAGTGGAATGCATTTCTGTCTTTTCCAGCCAGATGGCCCTTGGAGGTGGCGGGGTCGGGGGTGGTAGTGGTTGTAGACTAGACTGTCATTTTGATTCCCTCTGATAATTCTGACCCTAAATCCCTTTTATCTCCAAATCTCATAAGCTCTGTTTGTTCCACCTGACTGCTTCAGTGAACAGTTCACTTTGGACTAGGACTTGTGCTTCTTAGAACATGTAATGAATTTTCCCAACCCAATTTCAAACCCAACTCAATTTCCTAACTCTCTCCTGTGACATCCATCTGGGTGAGTCATTTAGCCTCTTGGTTTTGGGTCTCCTCTTTAAAAGAGAGAAGTGAATGATCCCCCAATCTTCACAGGAGGATTGAGAGAATTAATTAATGTTTGTAAAGGATTCTGTCGTCCTGGGGTGTCTTTGATATGGAGGATGAAAGTGTGTGAGTGATGGAGCTGAGCACTAGATTCAAGAGGGGGAAAGAGGAAACAATTCTGTTAGCTTTAGTGCTCATCCACGCGGTTCTGACATTTAACAAAGTTCTTTTAAGTTTTTCCAAGTTAAACACTTGCATGTCAATGTCGTTCCTTTGATGAAGTCACCCAAAATTAAAAATTTTTTAAAGAAACAACTTTTGTACAAACCCCAAATTTCAGGTCTGTTGCTTGTCAACCAGAGACCTAAGTCATCACCCGAAGCAGGCATGGCTAGGTGTGGTAGGAACCCACCTGCCTCCTGCCTGCAGGCCCACCCCCAGCCTAGGAGTACACTTCCTATTCTAAGGAAAAGAGAATGCCATGTTTACTAATCTTTTCTAGCAGAAGAGGCTATGTCTGTTGTGGGTTAAATGGGGTCCTGCCCTTCCCACCCATTAATGTGGTAAGGCCCCAGGACCTCACAGTGTGACCGAATTTGGAGCTAGAATCCTTACAGAGATGATCGAGTTCAAGTTAGGTCGTGTAGTTGAGCTGTGATCCAATCGGACTGGTGTCCCTGTAGAAAGAGGAGATCAGGACACAGACACATACCAGGGAAGCCCACGTGAGGAGACGGGGAGGAGGACGGTGTCTACACACCAGGGAAAGAGGCCTCAGGAGGAACCAGGCCTGCCCACACTTCGGTCTAGGACTTCCAGCCTCTGGGATTGTGGGAAAATAAGATGCCGCTGTTTAAGCCACCCGTGTTATAGCAAGCTAATACAAAGTCCTAGCCCACTCGTGGGCTTGGCTAATTTCTCTGTGATCAGTGGCTCAGAAAAGAATGTCGGGGTGGGGGGGCAGTTCCAAATGTGAGAGTGAGAGTAATGTCAGAGAGTGCTCAGGGCATCCACCATCTGTGCCCTTTAGACACTTTGGGGCGGGAATTTGGGGTAAGAACTGACATGGAGGGTCATTTCATGCAGAAAGGCCTAGTGTTTTCCTTTCAATAATTTCATTTGATTCTTTTTGTTTCATATCCCTACATTCTGGCTTATTAAGGGAACTTATCCAAACTCTCTTCTCTGTGTTTCTCTTGACGAGGTACCTGAGAAAGCCCCTCTCATATCTCTTCTACCTTCCAGAGAAGGCAAATGGACACATGATTCTCCTACACCCCCACCCTCATCAGAAATCAGCACTCTTTAGTAATATTTTGTAGCATATGAAATAAGCCCACAAATTCTTTGTCACAGCTTCGAACAAGAGTTGGAATCAATTTCATGGAGAATAGACTTGCTGCCCAGGGACAGGAGTTTGGGGAAGAATAGGTTGGAAGTTTGGGATTAGCAGGTTAAGCTTTCATATACAAAATGGATAAACAATAGGTCCTACTTTATTGCACAGGGAACTATATGTAATATCCTATGATTAAACATAATGAAAAAGAATATGAATATATATGTATATAGCTGATCATTTTGCTTCATAGCAGAAATTAACAAAACACTGTAAATCAACTATAATTCATTAAAATAAAAGTTTTTTAAAAGTTGATAAATATCCAAAAAATAAAATAAACTTTTAATTTTAAAATACAAAAAGGAGTTGGAGTCTCTTTCTTCCTCCTTGCATCTGAATTGGGGGGCCCATGCCTAGGATGGGGTGCTTATGCTTTGCTTTATCCAGTGGAGCAATAAGTGTGCATCTAGGAACTGTATTAGCCAGAGTTCTAGAAAGAAACAGAACCAATCGGAAACAGGTAGATAGGTAGATGGACAGACACAAAGAGATGTATGATGAGGAATTGGCTTACATGATTATAGAGGCTGAGATGTCCCATGCTCTGTTGTCCAAAAGCTGGAGACCCAAGAAAGCCGTGTATTTCTAGTCCATATTCAAAGCCTGAGAACCAGAGAGCTGACAGTTAAGTCCAGTCCATGGTGTCTGAAGACCAGAGGGTCAGGAGAACCAGCAGGGCAAGTTGTGGTCTGAGCCTGGAGACCTGGGAAGCAGAAGCCTGGAGCTGGAGATGTCCCAATTCAAGGGCCAGAGACCAAGGCCCAGCTCAGCAGTCAGACAGAGAGATAGAATGCCTCCGCTTCCATTCTGCTCAAGTCCTCCATGGATCCGATGAGGTGCCTCACAAATGGGACAATTGTCTGCTTTATCCAATCCACTAATTCAAATGCTGGTCTCTCCCAGAAACACCCCTGACCCGACACACCCAGAAAGTGTTGTACCAGTGATCTGGACACTCCATGACCCAGGTAGACTGGTCACTGGAGCCTTGACCTTCAGATGCTTTGCAGCTTCCTCCTTCACCCTCTTGAAATGCTCCCCAAGATCAACGGGCCAGGAGGAAGCCTGGGACGAAAGGCCAAATGGAATTGTGTCCCAGTTGCGCCTGGTCCCAGGGGATGCAGGAGGGAGCCACCCTCACGAAAAGCCCAGCAAACCAGCCACCACACAGCTGAGGCTGCCTGGAGAATCAGGAGGAGGGTTGTATCTGTGATGCTGAAGCCACAGACTCCAGGTTGGCTTCGTACATGGACAGAAGGCTAGATTGCCTCTCTTCCCTTGGGTCCATGAAGCAAGAAGGCCAATCAAGAGTAGATAAAAAGTAGACTTCCAAGAGTAAAAAAAAAAAAAAAATCTAGTTACACAGTTTTTTATAAACCAATGTAACAAAGATGTTGTCCAATAAAATTGTTAGGGGACTCGGGGCCCTAAAGCAATCCTTGAAAATAACTTGCAATATTATATTAATTGTATGCAAATGATGCTGCCAAAATGCTGGAAAACAATTGATTTTTTTAAATAATTTAAATGATGCCCCTGAAATCCTGTGCAACATAATTTGCTTAGCAAAACACTTCCTCCTAAATCGTTCCCAGGAAGGCTTTGATCACCCCATAAATTGTATCATCACCAACTCTGCACCACTGCAGCCAAGCTGCAGGAGTCAGGGATGTTCTCCCGTACTTGAATCTGAACCCAGCTTTCTTGCTCTCCTGTGTCTCCCCCTTGGGGGCCTTTTTGCTCCTAAGCAAAGTTTGTTAAGTTAGCAAAACATAGGGCTCACTTCAGACTTCTAAATTCATCATAGTACACAAACCAGAAAGGTGTGTAGCACTTTCCTAAAGGTCCCCTGTGGGCACTCACTGAATTCTGCTGTGCATGTGTCTTTATGTACATGTGTGTGCACATATGTGTGTGCATGTGTATGTGCGTCCACATATGTCCCTTTCTGAGGGTACACATGTACACATGTATTTAAATGTGCTTGTGTTTCTGTATATGTATGTGCATCTGTGTACACGTGGGTATATGTATGTGTATCTGTATGGCTCTGTGTTTGTGTTCATATATGTCTGTGTTTGTGTGCATATGTGAACATGTGTGTTCATACATACGTTTCTGTATACACGTCTCTCTCTGTGTGCGTGTATGTTTGTGTGCAAACATGTGTGTGCATGTGTGATGGTGAGTTTGTGTGTCTGTGTATGTCTCTGTTTGTGAACATGTATGTGATACATGTTTCTATATACATGTGTATATCTCCATGCACATGTGTGTACATGTGAATCCACCCTCTAAACTGGACTGAGCTCCATCTTACTGAGAAGATACCTACATCCTGGGACAGGGGCCATGTTCATGACCCTAACCAGACAATGAGGCTTCTGAGTCCCATATGACTTGTTCTTTTTTCACTGTTTGTCACACTTCAGGAATGTAGGGGCCTGGAGTTGAACAGATGGAGCTGGTTTATAAGGTAATGCTTTCCCCATAGGCCTGGAAAACAAGGACCCAAAGTTTCAGGGTAGCTCTGGGCCTCTCACACCATTTTTCAGCCCACAGCCCACTCTGGGGAGTTGCCCATGAAATGGGAGGCCTTCCAGGAAGCGGGAAGAACCCTTTATAGATGGAGAGGCTGAACAAAAGAGAAACAAAATGGCAAACACCTGAAGTCTGCAGCATCTCTCTCATCAGTGCAGTCCACATGAACGGGTCTGGGGTCAGGGGATTCGTATCTCCTCTGCTTCAGGCCCATCCCTTACCCTAATGAGCCTATGCAGTTATCTTATTTGTGTCTGAATGAAAACAGCCCCTGTGCTGGTTCTAGGGAGAATGATCAAAGAGGGATTTAATTAAATTTTCATATTTAATTTTCTTCTTTCATTTTACTGTCTTTTTTGCTCAAAACCTGCTATTCTCAGGGAGCTGGAAAGTTGCTCAAGAGAGCAGAACTCCCTTGGATGGGAGAGAAATGGGGGCTTTATGGGTTTTCTTGAAAGGACTCAGATCTCCCCATCTCCACTCAGTTTGAAGCTTGCACAGTGTAATTTAGGGCAACACCATTTGAATTATGAATTGGCCGCTCCAGTGGTAAATTAAACACGCCACAAATAGCTTCAATCTCCAGCATCCCCAGGAACTTGCATCCAAACTGGAACAGGGGTGTTCAGGAGAAGAAAAGGTGGGCCTGGAGCTGTCTATTGCCACCCTCACACCCACCTGCCACCAGCCCGAGCACTCTTGGTTTCACAAAAGGCAAGGCCCATGCAGGTGGCACCTTTGATTCCCCCAAGTGCTCAGTCAGTGCAAGTGATGCGGCAGATGATAAAGGTCCACGGTGAAGTCTGAGGAAGAAGGGGACCCTCTGTGAGGTTTATTCTCATTTGGGGGTAGGTGAGGGTTGGGCTCGGGGCTTCTTCCTCTCTGTGCCAAAGCTGGTGACTGGCAACCGTCCTTACCGCCGAAGAAGGCTGCCTCGTTAGTTCTGGGGGACCTCTAGGAACCAATGGGAGCTGTCTACTCAGTTACACGCCACCTCCAGGAGACAATAGGAACTGTCTACTCAGTTACATGCCACCTCCAGGAATTAATATGCACTGATTTCTCAGTCACATGCCACCTCTTGGGAATCACTGGCAAGCTTTATTGTAGAGCAGGCTTGCCCAAGAGAAGGGAAGTTTTGACTGTCATTTTCACTCCAAGTAAAGATAATCTCACGTCATCATACATTCCGGTAGTTCCTCATCTCACAGTGCAATGGGGGCACATTTGGTCTTGCCTGGATGGTGAGTTGGGCAGCATGCCCTCTGAGGTTTGGCTCTCTGCTCATCCTTGTGATTTTGGCTCTGTCATCAATTTTAATGGCATCTTCTCATAGCATTGTCTCTCCCAGCTCACACTGAGCTCAGAGTTGCCCCTGGCAGAGGAAAAACATGATGCTCCCTGGTCTGATGTTCCCACTTGTCCGATTGCTGCCCCCACCTCAAGACTTAGAAACAAATCCTCTTGGGTTCAGTCTCTGGGACCAATACCCACTTGCAATTCCCTGCATATAGAGTGTTAGAGTGTTTTTCTAGCCAGGATCTATAGAGCATCCCCAGCATAGGACCTACTGAGCTTAGCTCTGGGTTCAGTGGTAAAACAAGAGACAAGATCCTTCTCTCACATGCCAAATTCTAGGAGAACAGATGGAAAACAAGTAAATCAATCCATAAGCAAGATAGATGCACATAGTGAGAAGTGCTGGAAAGGAATAAAGCAGATCCGAAGAAGGTGCCTGGAGGTGGGGAAGATGATTGAATTGGGAGGTCAGAGAAGGTTTCTTAAGGAGACATGGGATGCTAAGCCCTGAAAGAGAAAAGGAGGCAACCATGCAGAAACCCACACCCAGAAACCCACACAGAGGGAAGACAAGTGCAAAGTTTACGAGGCAAAAATGAACATGGGGTGTTTGAGAAACAGCAGAATTTCAGTGTAGCTGGGAGAGAGGAGGTGCCCATCTGAGGCTCAGCTCAACTGCTCAGCTCAACCACCTTCCTCACCTCCCTATGCAAAGAGGTGACTCCTCCTTAGCCCCAACCCCAGGCCTCCTCCATCTCTTTACCCTTTGTATTGGTCCATTCATGCTGCTATAACAGATACTGGAGACTAAGTGGCTTTGGTGTAAGCAACAGACATTTATCTCTCACAGCTCTGAAGGCTGCAAGTTTGAGATGAAGTTACCAGTAAATCCAGTAACTGATGAGGCCCAGCTTCCCAGTTCATAGATGACTGTCTTCTCCTGTGTCCTCACATGGTGGAAAAGACAAGGGAGCATTCTGGGGTCTCTTTCATAAGGGCACTAATCCCATCCATGAGGGTTCCAATCTCAATACCTAAATACCTGCAAAAGGTGTTACCTCCCAACACCATCACAACATCATGTGCTGTGCTTAGTTGCTCAATTGTGTCCAACTCTTTGCAACCCCATGGACTATAGCCTGCCAGGCCTCTCTGTCCATGGGGAGTCTCCAGGCAAGAATATTGGAGNACACCATCACAACATCATGTGCTGTGCTTAGTTGCTCAATTGTGTCCAACTCTTTGCAACCCCATGGACTATAGCCTGCCAGGCCTCTCTGTCCATGGGGAGTCTCCAGGCAAGAATATTGGAGTGGGTTGCCATGCCCTCCCCCAGGGGATCTTCCCAACCCGTGAGAATCCATGCCCCAGGCTCACAGTGCCTGCCCAAGACTGAGCTGGAGCTGGAGAAGAAGAAACACCCCAAGCCCACACCACCACCTTGTACAGGTAACAAGCAACAGCAGTGCATCATGGGAGAGGATCCAGCAGAGGAAGGGGCACCCCCTCTGTAATACAGACAGGTAGGAACTGCTGGAGATTGGGAAGGAACACAAGCTAGGAGTGGCCTGTGATGGAGGAGTTTGGAGTCTCTGTCATTGAAAGAAATCCTAAGAACAACCCAGCTCAACTCCTGACGAGGCTGCCTCAATCCCTCATGCTAATGACCTGACAGAAAAAAATCCTACTTCTGCAAATAAAATGATACCTACTTCAGTGTCCACTGTCCCTCTACACAGTGTGTCTGGCACAGAACTTAAAAATTATGAGATACAATAAAGAAAAAAGAGAACACTCCATTTTCAAGAGATGAAGGAGTCAACAGAATCAGACTCACAGATGACCTGTATTTTGGGGCTGGTCAGACAGGGCCTTAAAAATAACTATAGTTACTATATTAAAAGGTTATTATCTCATTCTAAAAGAGACTCATTGGAAAGGACTCTGCTGCTGGGTAAGATTGAGGGCAGGAGGAGAAGGGGGGAGACAGAGGATGAGATGTTTGGATGGCATCACTGACTCAATGGACACGAGTTTGACAAAACTCTGGGAGATGGTGAAGGACAGGGAAGCCTGGCATGTTACAATCCATGGTGTTGCAAAGAGTCAGATACATCTTAGTGAATGAACAGCAAGAACAATGGAGAGACAGACAACATGCATAAATATATGGGGAATTTCAGCAGAGACATGGAGACTATGAGATGCAAATGGAAATGCTGGAAATAAAAACCATGATCTGAGAAATGAAAAATCTTCGACATAAAGAATTTAGGAGGGTGCCTGGCTTGTGATAAGTGTTCAGCCTTTGTAACTGGTTATTCTGGAGAGTACAGAGAGCATCTTTTGCCTCCTCCCTTGTGGGCTCAGCATTCACACTGGGCTGGGCTCCCAGGAAGTCCACAGCCAGGAATGCGAAGATGAATCTAACAAGAGCAGTATTCCAAGTTTCTTCCAGTCACACACAAATTGCATACATAAAAATCTTGTTAATTGCTATTAATAATACTGTTAGATTTTTATCATAGATGAAGTGCTGTTCCAAACTTTTCACAAGGGGTAACTTGCTAAATCTTCACAGTCTCCTAACAAAGTACGGGTGATTGCTTGGACTTTGCAGGTGGACACACTGAGGCAAGGGCAGATGTGCAACACTGATGGCAGGCAGCCTGCCTTGAGACCCACTTCCTCAGCCCTTTTAAGCTGACAATGCTTGTTTCCTGCCAGAACAATGCTTGAGTTTCACCACTGATCCTATCATCTCTTATTGGCCAGTGGACTTGTAGTTCTGATGAATCACGCAATGGCATCAACAGTGACAATAGCTTCTGAGTACTTTCTAAGGTAGAGCTACCTACACACTAAGTATTTTATGCACATGAGCTCATTTAATCCTCCCAACCATGCTACAAGGGAGGGTCTCTCACCATCCCCTCGTCATGATGAGGACGCTGAGGCACAGAGAGGTCAAATGACTTGTCCACAGTCGCACGGTTTTCAGTTCAGGGCCAGTACCTTGGCTCTTCACCCTTGTACTAAAATGCCTTCGCAGAAGGCTAGGAAGTTCCGGAGAGCCAGCAAACACTGCACCTCTACAAGGAAAAAATGTTGTCTGAGAGCAGAGCCAGGACAGAGAGAAGCCCATCCGAGCAGGGCCAGTGTTCTGATGCCACTACCATGCTTTGAAGCCTGTATTGCCAGGTCTTACAAGTCTTGTGACTCAACGCACTGACTTGATTTTCCTCCTTAAGATACTTTAAGTTAGGCTTTTGCCCCTGTGTGAGAACCCAGGTCCCTTTCAGAAGGGCTGTGGTCTGGAGGAGGATATGACGGTGACTGGTCCTCAGAGGCCAGCCTGTCTGGAGGCAGAGTCTGTCCGGACAGCCAGCAGGGGCTTTACAATTGCCCCGTGACACATAGTCCCATGAGGGAAGCATCTGTGCTTCTTCTAAAACCCTTTTTCACCCCACAGAGAATCTGCACCAGCCCTACAAAGAATCCTCAGAAACTGCCTGCCCCTCTTTCCATTTCAGCATCACCAACAGCATCATCACCTTGAAATGAATTTCTGAAGGAGGAGTGGAATGCATTTCTGTCTTTTCCAGCCAGATGGCCCTTGGAGGTGGCGGGGTCGGGGGTGGTAGTGGTTGTAGACTAGACTGTCATTTTGATTCCCTCTGATAATTCTGACCCTAAATCCCTTTTATCTCCAAATCTCATAAGCTCTGTTTGTTCCACCTGACTGCTTCAGTGAACAGTTCACTTTGGACTAGGACTTGTGCTTCTTAGAACATGTAATGAATTTTCCCAACCCAATTTCAAACCCAACTCAATTTCCTAACTCTCTCCTGTGACATCCATCTGGGTGAGTCATTTAGCCTCTTGGTTTTGGGTCTCCTCTTTAAAAGAGAGAAGTGAATGATCCCCCAATCTTCACAGGAGGATTGAGAGAATTAATTAATGTTTGTAAAGGATTCTGTCGTCCTGGGGTGTCTTTGATATGGAGGATGAAAGTGTGTGAGTGATGGAGCTGAGCACTAGATTCAAGAGGGGGAAAGAGGAAACAATTCTGTTAGCTTTAGTGCTCATCCACGCGGTTCTGACATTTAACAAAGTTCTTTTAAGTTTTTCCAAGTTAAACACTTGCATGTCAATGTCGTTCCTTTGATGAAGTCACCCAAAATTAAAAATTTTTTAAAGAAACAACTTTTGTACAAACCCCAAATTTCAGGTCTGTTGCTTGTCAACCAGAGACCTAAGTCATCACCCGAAGCAGGCATGGCTAGGTGTGGTAGGAACCCACCTGCCTCCTGCCTGCAGGCCCACCCCCAGCCTAGGAGTACACTTCCTATTCTAAGGAAAAGAGAATGCCATGTTTACTAATCTTTTCTAGCAGAAGAGGCTATGTCTGTTGTGGGTTAAATGGGGTCCTGCCCTTCCCACCCATTAATGTGGTAAGGCCCCAGGACCTCACAGTGTGACCGAATTTGGAGCTAGAATCCTTACAGAGATGATCGAGTTCAAGTTAGGTCGTGTAGTTGAGCTGTGATCCAATCGGACTGGTGTCCCTGTAGAAAGAGGAGATTAGGACACAGACACATACCAGGGAAGCCCACGTGAGGAGACGGGGAGGAGGACGGTGTCTACACACCAGGGAAAGAGGCCTCAGGAGGAACCAGGCCTGCCCACACTTCGGTCTAGGACTTCCAGCCTCTGGGATTGTGGGAAAATAAGATGCCGCTGTTTAAGCCACCCGTGTTATAGCAAGCTAATACAAAGTCCTAGCCCACTCGTGGGCTTGGCTAATTTCTCTGTGATCAGTGGCTCAGAAAAGAATGTCGGGGTGGGGGGGCAGTTCCAAATGTGAGAGTGAGAGTAATGTCAGAGAGTGCTCAGGGCATCCACCATCTGTGCCCTTTAGACACTTTGGGGCGGGAATTTGGGGTAAGAACTGACATGGAGGGTCATTTCATGCAGAAAGGCCTAGTGTTTTCCTTTCAATAATTTCATTTGATTCTTTTTGTTTCATATCCCTACATTCTGGCTTATTAAGGGAACTTATCCAAACTCTCTTCTCTGTGTTTCTCTTGACGAGGTACCTGAGAAAGCCCCTCTCATATCTCTTCTACCTTCCAGAGAAGGCAAATGGACACATGATTCTCCTACACCCCCACCCTCATCAGAAATCAGCACTCTTTAGTAATATTTTGTAGCATATGAAATAAGCCCACAAATTCTTTGTCACAGCTTCGAACAAGAGTTGGAATCAATTTCATGGAGAATAGACTTGCTGCCCAGGGACAGGAGTTTGGGGAAGAATAGGTTGGAAGTTTGGGATTAGCAGGTTAAGCTTTCATATACAAAATGGATAAACAATAGGTCCTACTTTATTGCACAGGGAACTATATGTAATATCCTATGATTAAACATAATGAAAAAGAATATGAATATATATGTATATAGCTGATCATTTTGCTTCATAGCAGAAATTAACAAAACACTGTAAATCAACTATAATTCATTAAAATAAAAGTTTTTTAAAAGTTGATAAATATCCAAAAAATAAAATAAACTTTTAATTTTAAAATACAAAAAGGAGTTGGAGTCTCTTTCTTCCTCCTTGCATCTGAATTGGGGGGCCCATGCCTAGGATGGGGTGCTTATGCTTTGCTTTATCCAGTGGAGCAATAAGTGTGCATCTAGGAACTGTATTAGCCAGAGTTCTAGAAAGAAACAGAACCAATCGGAAACAGGTAGATAGGTAGATGGACAGACACAAAGAGATGTATGATGAGGAATTGGCTTACATGATTATAGAGGCTGAGATGTCCCATGCTCTGTTGTCCAAAAGCTGGAGACCCAAGAAAGCCGTGTATTTCTAGTCCATATTCAAAGCCTGAGAACCAGAGAGCTGACAGTTAAGTCCAGTCCATGGTGTCTGAAGACCAGAGGGTCAGGAGAACCAGCAGGGCAAGTTGTGGTCTGAGCCTGGAGACCTGGGAAGCAGAAGCCTGGAGCTGGAGATGTCCCAATTCAAGGGCCAGAGACCAAGGCCCAGCTCAGCAGTCAGACAGAGAGATAGAATGCCTCCGCTTCCATTCTGCTCAAGTCCTCCATGGATCCGATGAGGTGCCTCACAAATGGGACAATTGTCTGCTTTATCCAATCCACTAATTCAAATGCTGGTCTCTCCCAGAAACACCCCTGACCCGACACACCCAGAAAGTGTTGTACCAGTGATCTGGACACTCCATGACCCAGGTAGACTGGTCACTGGAGCCTTGACCTTCAGATGCTTTGCAGCTTCCTCCTTCACCCTCTTGAAATGCTCCCCAAGATCAACGGGCCAGGAGGAAGCCTGGGACGAAAGGCCAAATGGAATTGTGTCCCAGTTGCGCCTGGTCCCAGGGGATGCAGGAGGGAGCCACCCTCACGAAAAGCCCAGCAAACCAGCCACCACACAGCTGAGGCTGCCTGGAGAATCAGGAGGAGGGTTGTATCTGTGATGCTGAAGCCACAGACTCCAGGTTGGCTTCGTACATGGACAGAAGGCTAGATTGCCTCTCTTCCCTTGGGTCCATGAAGCAAGAAGGCCAATCAAGAGTAGATAAAAAGTAGACTTCCAAGAGTAAAAAAAAAAAAAAAATCTAGTTACACAGTTTTTTATAAACCAATGTAACAAAGATGTTGTCCAATAAAATTGTTAGGGGACTCGGGCCCCTAAAGCAATCCTTGAAAATAACTTGCAATATTATATTAATTGTATGCAAATGATGCTGCCAAAATGCTGGAAAACAATTGATTTTTTTTAATAATTTAAATGATGCCCCTGAAATCCTGTGCAACATAATTTGCTTAGCAAAACACTTCCTCCTAAATCGTTCCCAGGAAGGCTTTGATCACCCCATAAATTGTATCATCACCAACTCTGCACCACTGCAGCCAAGCTGCAGGAGTCAGGGATGTTCTCCCGTACTTGAATCTGAACCCAGCTTTCTTGCTCTCCTGTGTCTCCCCCTTGGGGGCCTTTTTGCTCCTAAGCAAAGTTTGTTAAGTTAGCAAAACATAGGGCTCACTTCAGACTTCTAAATTCATCATAGTACACAAACCAGAAAGGTGTGTAGCACTTTCCTAAAGGTCCCCTGTGGGCACTCACTGAATTCTGCTGTGCATGTGTCTTTATGTACATGTGTGTGCACATATGTGTGTGCATCTGTATGTGCGTCCACATATGTCCCTTTCTGAGGGTACACATGTACACATGTATTTAAATGTGCTTGTGTTTCTGTATATGTATGTGCATCTGTGTACACGTGGGTATATGTATGTGTATCTGTATGGCTCTGTGTTTGTGTTCATATATGTCTGTGTTTGTGTGCATATGTGAACATGTGTGTTCATACATACGTTTCTGTATACACGTCTCTCTCTGTGTGCGTGTATGTTTGTGTGCAAACATGTGTGTGCATGTGTGATGGTGAGTTTGTGTGTCTGTGTATGTCTCTGTTTGTGAACATGTATGTGATACATGTTTCTATATACATGTGTATATCTCCATGCACATGTGTGTACATGTGAATCCACCCTCTAAACTGGACTGAGCTCCATCTTACTGAGAAGATACCTACATCCTGGGACAGGGGCCATGTTCATGACCCTAACCAGACAATGAGGCTTCTGAGTCCCATATGACTTGTTCTTTTTTCACTGTTTGTCACACTTCAGGAATGTAGGGGCCTGGAGTTGAACAGATGGAGCTGGTTTATAAGGTAATGCTTTCCCCATAGGCCTGGAAAACAAGGACCCAAAGTTTCAGGGTAGCTCTGGGCCTCTCACACCATTTTTCAGCCCACAGCCCACTCTGGGGAGTTGCCCATGAAATGGGAGGCCTTCCAGGAAGCGGGAAGAACCCTTTATAGATGGAGAGGCTGAACAAAAGAGAAACAAAATGGCAAACACCTGAAGTCTGCAGCATCTCTCTCATCAGTGCAGTCCACATGAACGGGTCTGGGGTCAGGGGATTCGTATCTCCTCTGCTTCAGGCCCATCCCTTACCCTAATGAGCCTATGCAGTTATCTTATTTGTGTCTGAATGAAAACAGCCCCTGTGCTGGTTCTAGGGAGAATGATCAAAGAGGGATTTAATTAAATTTTCATATTTAATTTTCTTCTTTCATTTTACTGTCTTTTTTGCTCAAAACCTGCTATTCTCAGGGAGCTGGAAAGTTGCTCAAGAGAGCAGAACTCCCTTGGATGGGAGAGAAATGGGGGCTTTATGGGTTTTCTTGAAAGGACTCAGATCTCCCCATCTCCACTCAGTTTGAAGCTTGCACAGTGTAATTTAGGGCAACACCATTTGAATTATGAATTGGCCGCTCCAGTGGTAAATTAAACACGCCACAAATAGCTTCAATCTCCAGCATCCCCAGGAACTTGCATCCAAACTGGAACAGGGGTGTTCAGGAGAAGAAAAGGTGGGCCTGGAGCTGTCTATTGCCACCCTCACACCCACCTGCCACCAGCCCGAGCACTCTTGGTTTCACAAAAGGCAAGGCCCATGCAGGTGGCACCTTTGATTCCCCCAAGTGCTCAGTCAGTGCAAGTGATGCGGCAGATGATAAAGGTCCACGGTGAAGTCTGAGGAAGAAGGGGACCCTCTGTGAGGTTTATTCTCATTTGGGGGTAGGTGAGGGTTGGGCTCGGGGCTTCTTCCTCTCTGTGCCAAAGCTGGTGACTGGCAACCGTCCTTACCGCCGAAGAAGGCTGCCTCGTTAGTTCTGGGGGGTGGATTCAGTGGGAGGGAGGATGTACAGAGTGAAACTTTTAGGCCAAAATTATTGCGATGCAGGCGTGCAGACCTCCCTGATTGATGTCTGCTCATATGCACAGGACCAAGGATGAGAGCTCCCCTGCATAGCCTGTGACGAACTCCCCCCAAACCGGTGAATACGGTGAACAAGATTTATGCAGCTTCACATCAAGGGGAAGAAATCCCTCTCCTTCCAGAGCATCAATTACACACTCATAATTCATGTGTTTATTACACATCATTCTTATCTACTCATTAGAGCAGACCCTCCCCAAGGAGATCTTCCCGAAGATCTAATTGGAATTGTATTCAAATACAGGCAGAGCCTCATGCCTGACTGGCGAGGCAGTAAGATGGATTTCCCCAATTCCTGCCCCCGCTGAGCTCCAGACGCCTGTGGTGTGACTTTCTGGCTGGTGCACATGAGCTGAGTGGAGATTCAGGCTGTGGAGCCCGGTGAGTTCTTACTCCAAAGTGCTGCTGAGGTCACCAGGCAGGTTTTGTGGGTTGATTTGTGTCCTTTAAAAGCAAAACGGTTGTCTGAGGAGGCCTTACAAATAGCTGAGAAACAAAGAGAAGCTAAAGGCAAAGGAGAAAAG
Source organism: Oreotragus oreotragus (assembly GCA_006410675.1). NCBI lineage: Eukaryota > Metazoa > Chordata > Mammalia > Artiodactyla > Bovidae > Oreotragus > Oreotragus oreotragus. The sequence goes on from SJYX01001361.1 coordinate 136,720, forward strand.
GAAATATATCTGAATGCAGAGTTTCAAAGAAAAGCAAGAAGAGAAAAGAAAGCCTTTCTAAATGATCAATGCAAAGAAATAGAGGGAAAAAATAGTGGGAAAGACTAGAGTTTTCTTCAAGAAAATTAGAGATACAAAGGGAGCATTTCATGCAGAGATGGGCACAATAAAGGACAGAAATGGTATGGATCTAACAGAAGCAGAAGATGTTAAGAAGAGGAGGCAAGAATACACAGAAGAAGTGTACAGAAAAGATCTTAATGACCCAGAAAATCACTATGGTATAGTCACTCACCTAGAGTCAGATATCCTGGAATAAGAAGTCAAGTGAGCCTTAGGAAGCATCACTATAAACAAAGCTAGTGGAGGTGATGGAATTCCAGTTGAGCTATTTCAAATCCTAAAAGATGATGCTGTGAAAGTGCTGCACTCAATATGCCAGCAGATTTGGAAAACTCAGCAGTGGTCACAGGACTAGAAAAGGTCAGTTCCCATTCCAATCCCAAAGAAAGGCAATGCCAAAGAATGCTCAGACTACCCTACAATTGCACTCATCTCACATGCTAGCTAGCAAAGTAATGCTCAAAATTCTCCAAGCTAGGCTTCAACAGTAGGTGAACCAAGAACCTTCCATGTATTCAAGCTGCATTTAGAGCAGGCACAGAAGCCAGAGATCAAATTGCCAACATCCGTTGGATCATCAAAAAAGCAAGAGAATTCCATAAAAGCATCTACTTCTGCTTCATAGACTATACTAAAGTCTTTGTGTGGATCACAACAAACTGTGGAAAAATCTTCAAGAGATGGGAATACGAGACCATCTTACCTGCCTCTTGAGAAATCTATATACAGGTCAAAAAGCAATAGTTAGAAACTATTGGTTCTAATGGAACAACTGACTGGTTCAAAATTGGAAAAGGACTACAGCAAGGCTGTATATTGTCACCCTGCTTATTTAACTTATATGCAGAGTACACCATGACAAGTGCCAGGCTGAATGAAGCATAAACTGGAATCAAGACTGATGAGAGAAATATCAGTAATCTCCGAAATGTAGATGATACCACCCTTATGGCAAAAAGCAAAGAGAAACTAAGGAGCCTCTTGATGAAGGTGAAAAAGAGGAGACTGAAAGATCCGGCTGAAAACTCAGAATTCAAAAAACTAAGCATGGCATCTGGTCCCATCACTCCATGGCAAATAGATGAGGAAACAATGGAAACAGTGGCAGATTTTACTTTTGGGGGGCTCCAAAATCACTACAGATAGTGACTGCAGCCATAAAATTAAAAATGCTTGCTTCTTGGAAGAAAGCTATGACAAACCTAGACACATATTAAAAAGTAGAGACATTATTTTGCCAACAAAGGCCCATATAGTCAAAGCTATGGCTTTTCCAATAGTCATGTATTGATGTGAGAATTGGACCACAAAGAAGGCTGAGCACCAAATTGACGCTTTCAAATTGTGAAGCTGGAGAAGACTCTTCAGAGTCCCTTGGACTGTGAAGAGATCAAACCAGTCAATTCTAAAGGAAATCAACACTGAATATTCATTGGAAGGACTGATGCTGAAGCTGAAGCTCCAATACTTTGGCTCCCTGATGTGAAGAGCCAACTCTTTAAAATAATACCTTAATGCTGGGAAAGATTGAGGGCAGGAAGAGAAGGGAATGACAGGGGACAAGATGGTTGGATGGCATCACCAACTCAATGGACATGAGTTTGAGCAAGCTCCAGGAGATGGTGAAGGAAAGGGAAGCCTGGCGTGCTGCAGTCCAGGGGGTTGCAAAGAGTTGGACACAACTGAGCAACTGAACAACTACAAAACCTATGGTGAAGTCCTGTTACTGCAGTCAGGTTTGGCTGTACACCCTTGAAAGCCAATATTTGGGAGATAACTATTGGTTGGAAAAGGAAATGTTGCTTTATTCAGGAGGCCAGTGATGTGGGGAGATGGTGGATTCATGTCCAAGAACCAACTCCAAAGATTCTGCCTGACAGTGAGAGTTTTTAAAAGGAGAAAAGAGAAGCTTGTTTCCCTTAATCATTTGAGAAGCGGGTCAGAATCTCCATCATCTGTCCCCACGGGCAGTCTGGCCGGCTCCTTGGGATCTTGCTTTCAATGCTCTCTTGTTTGTGGGTTTGCTCAAAGGATCACCAAAAGGGAAGCAGGAGGAAAAGGTCAAGTCATCCATTAATTACTTATTCTTCATCCCTACTTCTTTCATCTCAGAAAAGAATCAACAGGTTAGGCAAAGCATTGTGTGATCAAATGACTTGAAATGTAAGCGAGGGCCACAGGTTAGTGAAGCATGGGACACCTGGTGTAAAGGCAAAATTAAAATATACCTGTGAGGTTTCAGGGGCTGCTTACGGTCCCGACTCCCAGTCCCTGTGAATGAACCTGGCATGGATACAGCGATCTTCGCAGATGCCATCAAGTTAAGATGTGGTCATATGGGATTAGTGGGTGACAGCTCACTCAGTCATGTCCAACTCTCTGTAACCCCAAGAATTGTAGCCTGCCAGGCTCCTCTGTCTGTGGGACGTCCCAGGCAAGAGTACTGGGGTAGGGCTGTCATTTCCTTCTCCAGGGGGAATCTTCCTGGCCCAGAGATCGAACTCGCGCTTCCTGCGTCTCCTGCATTGGCAGGCAGATTCTTTACTCCTGAGCTGCCCAGGAAACCCGCAGAGAATTGGGGTGAGCCCTGATTTCACCTCTGACCCTTTCAGAAGAGAAAAGATGCACACACAGGGAAGATGCTCGCGTGATGGCAGAGGCAGAAATTGGAATTGCACGTCTACAGGCCATGGAGCAGCAAGGGGCCGGCATTTATAATCAGAGACACAGTGTTGTGAAAGCAGATTGGGTCTGTGTCTCACAATGTCTTTATTCCCCCTCCTCCCCTCCACCTCTTTAATGGGGTTGAAAACTACATCACATATTAAAGTGACAATCAGGGTCGACATTGTAACCCTGCCATCCCTGTTCTCCAAACAACTGAGGGTCCATCTCTTGTCTCCCTCCTCCGCTCCCCAGATAATCAGTAGATACAGAACCCAGTGCTTCCACCCAGGCCTCCGGGAGCTGGAGGCCTGTTTGCAGTCACATTCACCTCCAGTGTAATGTGTTAGTCAAAATGCAAACACCAGGACTGGTTTGTGCCACTCTGATGAATGACTTCAGATTTCCTAGACCCATAGGAAGTGAAGCTGACCACGCTTGACAGCACTGTGGCCTCCCAGATGGAGGTGGTGAATGGGTCCTATTTCTGCACACCCCCCCTCCCCTCTGTGCTCCCTGTCAGAGCCTCAAGCTCATGGGTGACTCCACTTCAGTGGGATGTATTCACTTTTCCAGTGGTTTTCCCTTCAGAGCCTTAGGGCCTCTGTCCACATCCTGCACTAGTCAGCTCAGTCTGGGCTAGCAAAGCATCAGAGAGCTTCAACAACGGGATTCATCCTCTCCCCATCCCAGAAGCTTGGCTCTGAGATCCAGATGAGAGCAGGGCTGGTTTCCCCTAAGGCCTCTCTCCTGGGCTTGGGGACAGCTGTCTTCTCCCTGTGTACTCACATCATAATACCTATGTGCGTGTCTGTGTCCTGATCTCATTTTATAAGGACATGTAATCTGGTCCCATCACTTCATGGCAAATAGATGGGGTAACAATGGAAACAGTGACAGACTTTATTTTCTTGGCCTCCAAAATCACTGTGGATGGTGACTGCAGCCAGGAAATTAAAATACACTTGCTCCTTGGAAGAAAGGCTACGACAAACGTAGACAGAATATTAAATATCAGAGACATAATTTTTCTGACAAAGGTCCATATAGTCAAATCTGTGGTTTTTCCAGTAGTAGTGTACAGATGTGAGAGTTGGACCATAAAGAAGGCTGAGTGCCAAAGAACTGATGCTTTCAAACTGTGGTGCTGGAGAAGACTCTTGATAGTCCCTTGGACAGCAAGGAGATCAAACCAGTCAATCCTAAAGGAAACCAACCCTGAATATTCATTGGAAGGACTGATGCTGAAGCTGAAGCTCCAATACTTTGACCACCTGATGCAAAGAGCCATCTCATTGGAAAGGACCCTGATGCTGGGAAAGATTGAAGGCAGGAGGAGAAGGGGACAACAAAGGACAAGATGGTTGGATGGCATCATTAACTCAATGGACATGAGTTTGAGCAAACGCCAGGAGATGGTGAAGGACAGGAAAGCCTGCTGTGCAGCTGCAATTCATGGAGTCCAAATAGTTGGACATGACTTAGGGACTAAACAACAAAACAGCAATCCTAATTTATTAGGAACCACCCACTTAACTTCTTAGCTTAATTCCATCTCTAAAGGCTCTGCCTCCAAGGTTCTGGGGGTTAGAACATCAATGTAGGGGGAAAGGACTCTTTCTCCTAACAAGGTCAGAATGTCACTGTAAATCCCAACAAAGCATCAGCTCCCAAAGATACATATCTGTCCTTTTGACCATGTCCTGGACATCACCTGGGACCACCAGGTGGATGAAGAGCTTCGGAAATCAACACAGAGGACAGGACAGGCCATGAGTTGCAAGGTTAGCTCTCTGCCCCAGGGAGAGCACCTGGCACTTTGGTTTGAGTCACTTACTCTTGGACCTGATGCTATCCAAGATCCCAGCTCAGGGCTACAGCCTGGAAGGGGCTGAGATCTAAGACTCCCTGCTCTTGGATCTCCTTTCACCACAATGAGGCAGGTTTGGAGTGATGCCAGCATTGACAGCCTGCTGAGGTCTCTGCAGCATTGCCTCCAGGAAGGGAGCTTGGAAGGAAGCTGAGGTGTCCCCTTAACCCTCCTGGATGGGGATTCCTGGCCAGGACAGGGGGACTCAAGGAAGGATCCTTCCTGGAGGTAGAGTCAGTGTGCATTGAAAGGCAGCCCTCTGGTGGGATTCTCTGAACCACCCCCACCCTTACCCTGGGAGTCAAGAGATGGGTCTACCTGTCGTCTCTGCTCACTGCCCCTGGGAAGCCAGGACCCGGACCACATGCCTAGTGCTCTTCCCTAAGCAAATCTGTGGTCCGCTAACCGGCACCTCTTCTGCTGATGTCTTCTACTTAATACAAGCAGAACAGGTTAGGGGGTGTTGGAAGGATGGGAAGAGGAGGGGACTCTGTAAGTCCAGGCCTGAGTGTGCAGAGTGGCAGACAGGACCAGACAACACGCTGCTCTGCTGTCCTTGGTCACTGTCCTCACAAATGCTCATCCCCCCAACAAGTCCCCTGTATGAAGCAGCAGGGTCTGAGCAGAGAAGCAGTGTTCCTGGTTTCCAGAACCTTCCCCTCAACTCACCATGAAGAAGCCAACTCTACAGACACAGCGTGTGGGGGTTAGCATGTGAATTATTTCACTCGCGGGCAGTGTGAAGAGAGTCAGCCCTGGGTCTGCGTTCTGTGCAGAGAAAAAGAACAGACGAACACATTAAAATGGCCAAGGGGCACCTGGCGAGATGCTCAGTGCCGTCAGCCTCACACCTGTCACGACGGCCATTGTCAAGAAGACGAGAGACAACAGTGGCTGGCAAGAATGCGGAGGAAAGGGAAATCATATACCCCACTGGTGGGAATGTAAATTGGTCCAGCCACTGCGGCAAACAGGATGACACTTCCTCAAAAACACAGAAAGATATCTGCTATACAGTCCAGCAATCCCACTTCCCGCTGAACTCAAAGGGAATGAAAACAGAATTTCCATCAGCTATCGGCACCCCGTGTTTATTGCAACACTATTCACAATAGCCAAGATATGGAAAGAGCCCAAATGCCCATCCATGGATGAATAGATAAAACAATGTGGTATGTTATTCAGCCATGAGAAGAGGAGGGCATCTTCCCATGACTGGGAGGGACTTGGATAGTTTACCCTGAGTGAGATAAGTAAGACAAAGATGAACAGTGTATGATATTACTTATACGTGGAATCTAAAAAAGGTATACCTCGGGCTTCTCTGGTGGTCCAGTGATTAAGACTCTGAGTTTTCAATGTAGGGGGAGTGGGTTTGAGCCTCGGTTGGGGAACCTGTATGCTACACGGCAAAATTAAAAATTAAAAAATTAGACAAAAACGCAAACCTGTTAAAAAAAACAGAGAGGGCAACAGTGGTCCCCAGGGTATGGGGGAGGGTACGAATAAGACTGATGGTGTTTAAGGGCACAAACTTGTAATGTATAGTAAATAAGCCATAGGGATCAAGCACAGAGTATAATGATCTCAGACAGTAATATTGTACTGTAATCATGNAATTAAAAAATTAGACAAAAACGCAAACCTGTTAAAAAAAACAGAGAGGGCAACAGTGGTCCCCAGGGTATGGGGGAGGGTACGAATAAGACTGATGGTGTTTAAGGGCACAAACTTGTAATGTATAGTAAATAAGCCATAGGGATCAAGCACAGAGTATAATGATCTCAGACAGTAATATTGTACTGTAATCATGTAACATGATAAATCCTACTACACTGGCAATCATATTATCATATATAAATATATCAAAGTAACATGTACACTTTACATAATATTAATGTCAAATTTAGTCAATTAAAAAATAATTTTAAGACTATTTTCCAAAGAAGAAATACAGGTGGACAACAAGCACATGGAAAGATCCTCAACATGGCTAATTACTAGAGAAATACAAATCAAAACCACAATGAAGTAGCACCTCACACTGGTCAGAAGGGCCATCATCAAAAAGTCTACAAATAATACATGCTGGAGACAGTGTAGAAAAAAGGGAACCCTCCTACACCATTGATAAGAATGCAAGTTGGTGCAGCCGCTATGGAAAACAGTACAGAGGTTCCTCAAAAAGCTAAAAATAGAACTGCGTATGATCCAGCAATCCCACTCCTGGGCATATATCCAGACAAAAGTCTAATTCAGAAAGGACACGTGCATCTGTGTTCACTGCAGCACTGTTCTCAATAAGAGGCATGGAGACAACCTGAATGTGCGTCGACAGATGAATGGATAAAGAGGTAGGATACATAGGCTGCATCTCTAGCCATCTTTTTGAGTATATTATGTAGTATTTCAGTTCAGTTCAGCTCAGTTCAGTTGCTCAGTCATGTCTGACTCTTTGCGACCCCATGAATCACAGCACGCCAGGCCTCCCTGTCCATTACCAACTCCCGGAGTTCACTCAGACTCACGTCCATCGAGTCAGTGATGTCATCCCCGGTCGTCCCCTTCTCCTCCTGCTCCCAATCCCTCCAGCATCAGAGCCTTTTCCAATGAGTCAGCTCTTCACATGAGGTGGCCAAAGTACTGGAGTTTCAGCTTTAGCATCATTCCTTCCATTGTCTTCCATTGTGAAGACAATGGCCTATAAATATATACATATATACATACATATATGCATTATAAGCTTCCTAGGTGGTGCTAGTGGTAAAGAACCTGTCTGTCAATGCAAGAGATGTAAATCCCTGGGTCAGGAAGATCCCTTGGAGGGGGGCATGGCAACGCACTCCAGTATTCTTGCCTGGAGAATCCTGTGGACATGGAAGCCTGGTGGGCTACAGTCCAAAGGGTTGCACACAGTCGGACACAATTGAAGCAACTTATCAAGAACGTGCACACACACACACACACACACAATAGAATACTACTCAGCGATGACAAAGAATGAAATAACGCCATTTATAAAAACACAGAGGATGAGACAGAGGATGAGATGGTTGGATAGCATCAAAGACTCAAGGGATATGAGTTTGAGCAAGCTCCGGGAGATGGTGAAGGACAGGGAAACCTGGCCTGCTGCAGTCCATGAGTTTGCAAAGAGTCGAACACAACTGAGAGACTGAACTGAATTGACTTAAACTGACAAAAACACGGATGGACCTAGAGATGATCATCCTGAGTGAAGTAACTCAGAAAGACAAATACCATCACTTATATGTGGAATCCAAAATATGGCATAAATAAACTTATCTGCCAAACAGAAAGAGACTCACCGACATAGAGAACAGATTGGTGGTTGCCAAGCGGTGGAGGATGGCCTGGGAGCTTGTGGTTAGTCGGTGCAAACTATTACACATAGAAGAAAAATCAAGGCCCTACTACAGAGCACAGGGGACTATATTCAACATCCTGTGATAAACCATAATGGAAAAGAATATGAAAAAGAATGTATATATGTGCATAACTCAATCAATTTGCTGTACAGCAGAAATTATACAACACTGTCAATCAACTATCCTTCCATAAAATATTAATAAATAATGATAATATTTTTTAAAAAGCAGAAAGTTCACTTCCTGCTCCGCATTGGGGTCGTCTCACTTGGAAAGGGACCCACTTGCACACCACCAGCTTCTTTCTGCAACTCATTGACCAGAACGTGTCACCGGGACCAAGATCTTCCAGAGGGTCTGTGACACAGGAGTGCATGTGCCTAGGTCCGTGACCATCCTCGGACAGGGGCTGTTGGTCAGCAAGAAAGGGGTGGTGGATATTGAGCAAGCAATGGGTCGGGGGAGGCAGCCACATGTGTGGCACCATTGGAGAAGTGGGAATCCCCCCCTTTCCAGCAGGTAACTGGGAATGTGGAGCCACAATAGGGACTATGGGAGACATTGAGTCCTCTTCTTTTTAAAAATTTTAAGCATGTTTATTGAACTAATACTCTTGTGCCATCCAACTGACCATTTAAAGCACAAAATCGAGTTTTTAGTACACTCACAGAACTGGGCAGCCATCATCACCATCAGTGGTAGAACACTTTCATCACACCAGAAGGAAACCCTGCATCCCTTAACTCTCACTCCCCAATCCTCCGTACCCTTTCTAGTCACAGGCAGCCACTCATCTCTGTTCTATTAATATCTGCATGTGTGTTAGTCACTCAGTCGTGTCTGACTCTTTGCCACCCAAGGACTGTAGCCCAGCAGGCTCCTCTGCCCATGGAATTCTCCAGACAAGAATACTGGAGTGGGTTGCCGTTCCTTTCTCTAAGGGTCTTTCTAACCCTTGGGTCCCCTGCATTGCAGGCAGATTCTTTACCATCTGAACCACCAGGGAAACCCCAACGTCTGTGTAGATCTGCCTGTTCTTAACATTTTGTATAAATGAAATCCTATACCTGTTCTAAAACTGATGGTCTTTGTGTATGCTTTCTCAAGCTCAGACTAATGTTTTCAAAGTCCGCCCCTGTTTCAGTATGTATCAAAAGCCCTTTCTTCATCTGAATATCATTCCACAGTATGCATACATCACACTCTGTTTAACCATTCACATGCGGATGGGCATTTGGGCTGTTCCCTCCTTTGGGCGGTTGTGAATAGCACTGCCGTGAAGATTCACACACATCTCTGTGTGGCTGTACACCTTCATTTCTCATGGGCAGATTCGTAGGAGTGGAATTGCTGGCTGATTTTCTTCTGAATGTGCTCAAGAACGTGCACTGTTTAGACTCTATCATCAAAATATTCATGTTGGTAACAGTGCCTTAACAACCAAGCACGAGATTCGTCTGAAATTCCCAAGCTGAATCTGTCTTGAACCATCCTGCAACTTCTCTTTGCTCCAAAGATGAGAGCAGTGAATGCTCAGGCATTTCCCCCATTTCCTCCCCTGTGTTCTTACAAGACATCAGTCTGCTGATGAGCAGGGAACCTAAGCTTACTCTCCTGAAAGATGCCTCCTATTCCCACCTCACTCGAGACTCTCTTCCTTGCCCACCGGATCAACACAGCTCCTCACCCTGGAGCCTACAGCACTTAAGGTAAGGGTCCCCAACCTTTGGGATCTCATGCCAGATGATCTGAGGTGGAGCTGATGTAATAATAATAGAAATAAAGTGCATAGTAAATGCAATAGGCTTGAATAATCCCCAAAGCATCCTCCCCACCTCCTCACTGCCTCTCCTGCCCTTGGAAACATGCTTTTCCACAAAATCAGTCCCGAGTGCCAGAAAGGCAGCACTGATTTGGGAGACTAAATCTCCCATCTCCCCTTCTTTCGCCCAGGCTGTGCTCTCAGGGGGCAAAGAGTGTGTTTGGTTACTTTTACTCTATGTGTGTGTTTGCAAAACACAATGATGAGCTGAGGGAAAACAACCCTTCTGGTCTTTTCTATTGTTGCTGATAATTTTTTCTATTACTTTTCTTTTTTTTAATTTTTATTTTTACTTTATTTTACTTTACGGTGGGAGGGGGGTTCATGTTTGGGAGTTCATGTACACCCGTGGCGGATTCATGTCAATGCATGCCAAAACCAATACAGTACCATAAAGTAAAATAAAGTAAAAATATTACTTTTCTTTTCAGTGGTGTAAACCTTCTCTGGGCACTTGGAGTGGGGTTGCGTAGCTCCTCCCCAGTCATGTGCTTTGGCTAATTCCATCAGCAAAGAGTCCTGTTCAGATCTCTCTGCTTGGAGTGAGGATGCGGAACCCAGTCACTGCCCTCAGAACCTCAGTTGAGTTCAGTCACTCAGTCGTGTCCAACTCTTTGTGACCCCACAGACTGCACCACACCAGGCTTCCCCGTCCATCACCAGCTCCTGGAGTTTGCTCAAATGCATGTCCATCGAGTTGGTGATGTCTCCAACCATCTCATCTTCTGTTGTCCCTTTGTCCTCCTGCCCTCAATCTTTAACAGCATCAGGGTCTTTTCAAATGAGTCATTTCTTCACATCAGGTGGCCAAAGTATTGGAGTTTTAGCCTCAACATCAGTTCTTCAGCATCAGTGAATATTCAAGACTGATTTCCTTTAGGATTAATTGGCTTGATCTCCTTGCAGTCCAAGGGACTCTCAAGAGTCTTCTCCAACACTACAGTTCAAAAGCATTGATTCTTCAGTGCTCAGCTTTCTTTATATTCCAACTCTCACATCGGTACATGACTACTAGCAAAACCATAGCTTTGACTAGATCGGCCTTTGTCGGCAAAGTAATGTCTCTGCTTTTTAATGTGCTGTCTAGGTTGGTCATACCTTTTCTTCCAAGGAGCAAGCCTCTTTTAATTTCATGGCTGCAGTCACCATCTGCAGTGATTTTGAGCCCAAGAAAATAAATTCTGTCATTGTTTCCCCATTTATTTGCCATGAAGTGATGGGACCAGATGCCGTGATCTTAGTTTTTTGAATGTTGAGCTTTAAGCCAGGTTTTTCCCTCTCCTTTTTCACTTTCATCACTTTCACTTTTCACTGTTCAGTTCTTCTTCACTTTCTGCCATAAGGGTGGTGTCATCTGCATATCTGAGATTATTGATGTTTCTCCCAGCAATCCTGATTCCTGAGGCAATCTCAGAACCTCAGGGCAACAGAATCTGGGCCAGACCTTGGTGATGCAGGCGGTACAGGGTCCTGGACTTAATGGAGGAGCCCACGTTTCCCTGCCCTTCTTGTTCCCCTTCCCTGGAGGAAGCAGGGGAGGAGGGTGCTTCTATTTCCCTCTGCAGACTGTCCTCCCCAGCACTTGTTCTGATTGCCTCCTGTTCACCCTATTGTAAAGGAGGAATTTCCCCAGAAATAGTAGGAGATGCTGGAGACTGTATTGATGAGATGATCAGCAGTTGTTAGTCCCAGGTACTCACGGTTGGGAGAGGGGACTCTGTCCCACTTTCGAGGCCGCCAGGGTTGTACTCAGGAGTAGAGGGACCCAGCAGGGGCTGTGGGAGCAGACTTCATAGTGCCCAGAGGGCAGGGGTCCCTTATACCTTCGGGGGATGTTAGTGACTTGCTGGAATAATTTTGTGAGCTGATAGAAGGGGGGTGGGGTGGGATGAAACCTTCTAGGTTTGAGGACTGGGTGGGGTGAGGCTGGTCTAGCTGAGAGGAGACTAGCTGGGTGGGGAGAGGGCACAAGTGATGAGAGTGGGGAGACACACGGTCAGGCCCCTGGGGGCTGGATGCTAATCCCTGAACTGGGGGCTGTCCTTGGAGTGAGCCATCAGCCCTCGCCAGAAAGGGGTCAACAGACGATAAGATGAGAATGATGAAGCCAACACAGGCAGCCTGGGGGAACTTTTCCTCCCGAATACATGCACGGCACCCTGGGCTGGCCTGGCGCTGCTTGTTTGCTTGGGAGCCCCCCCAGGGTCCAGGCGGTGTACTGCCCTTGCTAGCAGCCTGACCAGCAGACACCATGGCCTCCCCTTGAGTTGCCGCCTCTGCTTTCCTTCTGTGGCCCTCCTGGAGCTGTTTCTTGGGTCACCTTCTTAATGGAATAAGATAACACATGGACCAGACTTTTCTCCAGCTGATGGTTTATTTTCACATCATGACCATGGAAGGTACTTACTTAAGCCCTCAGGCTGGTGGAACCATCTGTTCTTGGGCATCTGGGTTTTGGGGATGCCCCAATATCAGAGGACATTGTTTCCAGAAGGCATCCTGGAGGAGATGGGAGGGGAAACTGGAAGGTCCCTGAGGCACAGATGCCTGGGGGCAGTCCTGCGGGCTCTGGGCTCCCCAGGGCCAAAATCAGCCATGAACCTTACGAGGAACTTGAGTCTACCCAGTTCAGTTTGTAAATATTCTCACCATCTGCATCATCCCCATTCTGCAGATGAGAATACTGTGAGTCTGAAAGGTTAAAATGTGTCACTATATCTCTTAACAGAAATCAAGAGCCAAAGTTCTTGTTGTTCAGTCACTAATTTGTGTGCTACTCTTTGTGACCCCATGGGCTACAGCACGCCAGGCTCCCTTGTCCTCCACTATCTCCGAGTTTGTTCAAATTCATGTCTATTGAGTTGGTGATGCTATCTCACCATCTCATCCTCTGTTGTCCCCTTCTCCTCCTGCCTTCCATCTTTCCCTTTTCAGGGTCTTTCCCAGTGAGTCAGCTCTTTGCATCAGGTGGCCAAAGTACTGGAAATCTCTTGACTGGAGCCCAAAGCTGCTTCCAGCCTGAACCCCTCCTGCCGCCCCAGCTCTAATGTACAGCATCAAAAGTGTGATTTCCAGTCAGCTCTCATTTACTCCTGCTGCATTTTGCTTTGCACGTTTTCTGGGGGGGGGGAGGGGGGTTCAAATTTGGCTTTTAAAGTATCATTCCTATGGATTGCGGAGCTTCCCAGGTGGCACTAGTGGTGAAGAACCCACCTGCCAATGCCGGAGACATCAGAGACATAGGTTTGATCCCTGGGCCAGGGAGATCCCCTGGAGGAAGGCACAGCGACCCACTCCAGTACTCTTGCCTGGAGAATCCCGTGGACATAGGAGCCTGGTGGGCTGCAGTCTGTAGGGTGGCACAGTCAGACACGACTGAAGCTACTTAGCATGCATGCATATGGACTGAACAGTTTTCTTTGTGTATTTTGGAGGTCTCAAGTGACTTTGCAAACACTCTTGGGTCAGCTGGCCCAGCTGCACCTGCTGCCCTGGGCCCCACGCTCACAGCCCCCACCTCCTCTGCCTGGCCTTTCCTCCCTCAGGACAGGCTGACTTGGGGCTAGATCTAAGCAAAGAACTGCCTGGCATCTGTCCTGCCCTCCGGAACATTCTGCCCTTCCCGGATACATGCCTTCAAGCTTGACGATGTCTGGTTCCCCTCCTACACATCCTGAGAGCCACCCGGCTTGACTGGGTCAGATTCACCGCCCCCGTCACTTCCTGGGCCATGAAACCCCTGCCCCTGCATCGGGGTTGTTTGGTGGACAGCTAAAAGTAACACCTGCCACTCAGCCATCTCCAAAATTGTTCTTTAATTGTCCTGTCTCCAGTTTTATTTTTCTAGCATTTAGTTAAATTGGGCTGCTAGCAGAGGGCACATTTCCTGTTTTACACTGGATAAGAAATAGTAACAAGGTAACCGGATGGTCTCCTCCCCGTCCTTTCCTCCCCACCACCCTCCATTGCTCTGCATCTTCTTTCTGAGTGGGTCTGAGAGTCCTGAGGGCCTGGGACCCAAGAATGAGGCTGGACCAGGCTGGTAGGGCCTCGACAGTTCACCTTCTGTATTCCCTGCTCGGTTTGAGAGCTGGTGGGACGTGGAGGGAGTTCAGGGGCAGCCGAACCTCTCAGAGGATGAAAGCTGCAAGGCAGCTGTCCGTAGCCCAGTTCCTGCGCTCTGCCCATCTCTAGCTGGCCATGGCCAGGGCTAGGAGAAGCAGTCTCAGCTGGAGGGCCGTGATTCTGGCCCTGGGAATCACGTCTCTGCTTGGCCAGTTTGGACCTCACCCTTCTCAAGTGCAAGGCAGTCGGGACCCAGGGCACCAGTCTCGAAGACTTGCCTTTGGCAAGTGCAGAGGGTAGTCTTGTTACATGGAAAGCACTCACGGGCAGGCAGCTGGTTTGACAGAAAAGTCGTACTTGTCAGAAGAAACACACTCTTGAATTTTTTCTCTATGTCAGGTTTTGTTCTAAACCCTTTAGCCGCTTTATTTTATTTAATCTTCGGAGTTCTAAAACAGTGTTGCTGTAGCCTTTTAAAGAGGGAAAACTCAGAATCCTCTGAGGAACCCAATAATGTCCCCAAGTTGGTGGTGCTGTAAGAACTCACACAGACTTCAAGTCTTGTCCTTTTATTTCTGTCAAACCATCTGGCCCTGCTTCTCTCCCGTGAGGAGGCCTCACTGATATTTCCAGAATAACTGTTCTAAAATGGTTAGAATCTGGCCCACTCTTTCATCAATTTCTCAGGGAGGCGTGACTCATTTACCCGAGAGGGTTTAGGGCATTTGTTGGAGGAAACCTCAAAAGAGTGGATTCTGGAGTCTGGCTGTTTCAGTTTAATCCTTTTCCCAGATCTTATTAGCCAAGCCTCAGTTATTTCGTCTTTAAAATGGGTTCAACTACTCCAACAAGCAGACCCCAAACTGAAATGACATCAACAAGATAAATGCTTTTTTTTTTTTTCTCACATAACCATTGCACGTAAATGGTCTTATTCAGGGACTGGGGTCTCTTCATCCTAGTTCTCAACAATCCACATGAGAATTGTCGCCAGCACGGTTGAAGCTCACCCACCATCTGCTCATCACAATTTAGTAGGTGGGAAGGGGAAGGAAAACAAGTAGAGGGCAAGCAGCTTCCTTTAGAGGAAACAAGACAGATGTGCCTTCCTACTTTATGGTCACTTTTCCATGGTGATGATTTAGTCCAACAGCCAAATTTAGCTGCAAGGGAGGCTGGGCCTACAGTATCTTGCCAGACAGAAGAGTGTCCTCTTAAAACTCAGGGCTTGCTGCTCCAGTGTGTCATCAAACAATTCTCCAATTTTCAGTGGATGCCGACTGGGTGTCCCACACATTTAATTCCCTTCTGACATGATCTGCCTGGAGTCAGCATCAGATCCCACAGATGAAGGGAACAGTCCCTCAAGACACCCCCTCTGCAGATTCCAATCATTCATCCAGGTTGTCACCAGTGCTTATGACCAACTGGCTATAAATCCGAGGTCCCCATGACCCCCTCTTCTTTGTTGGACACTCAATCATGTCCAACTCTTTGCAACTCCATGGACTATAGCCCCCCAGGCTCCTCTGTTCATGGGATTATCCCTGAAAGAATAATGGAGTGGGTTGCTATTTCCTTCTTCAGGGGATCTACTCAATCCAGGGGTCGAACCCATGTCTCCTGCATTGACAGTTGGGTTCTTTACCACTGAGCCACCAGGGAAGCCCATGACTCCCTCTTGGGGTTCAATTAATATGTTAAGGCAGATCAGAGAGCTCAAAGAAATATTTACATATGTTTAGCAGTTTATTATAAAGACAGATGAACAGCCAGATGGAGAAGCACCTAGGGCAGGGGTCCAAAAGAGTCCCTGAAGCGGGAGCTTCTGTCTCCATGGAACTGGGAGGCACCACCCTTCTGCATGGGGAGGTTCTCACCAACCCAGAAGCTCTCTAAACCCAGTCTTTTGGGGGTTTTATGGAGGTTCCATTACTTAGGCATGATTGATTGATTACATTACTGGCTATTGGCAATCAATTCAACCTCCAGTCCTTCTCCCCTCCTGGGAAGTCAGGGGTGGGACTGAAAGTTCCAACTCTCCACTTAAGGTTGCTTCACTTGGCAACCAACCCCCTTCTTTAGGTGCTTTTCCACAAGTCACCTCATTAACATAATTAAAGACACCTTTATTGCGATCATCACTCAGGAAATTCCCAGGATTTTAAGAGCTTTGTGCCAGCATCTGGGATGAAGACCAAGTACATATTCCTTACTGTAAATCACACTATCACAGCAGAGCTCTATTGCTGAAAGGAAAAGGGGGAAATGGATGCTGAGGCAATATTCTTGGATCCCAGAGGTTTTCTGGGAGAATTAAATGAGACATGGACATGAAGCTTTGAGTATTAAAGTTTGGTATTTGCTAAAACCTCTTGAAGTGGTTTTATTATTGTTGTCATTATCACCAGCAGCAGCAGCACCACCACCACCATCACCATCATCATTATCCTCATTTTCACCATAACCATCATCACCATCATTATCATCATTCCAATTATCACCATTACATCATCAACATCACCATAACCATCATCACTATAATAATCTTATTCGCCATCTCAGATAAGGCACATCAACCATCAGCAATGACAATAACTGGACTTGTATTAGCATTCTTGTCCCTTAACCACTGGTATATTCTCCTAATCTCTGCTGCCTCCATTTACTCTTAGAATTCAAGTGCAAACAGAAGTCTAATTTATCATTGTATCAGGTTTAATAAATGTTAATTCAATATATTATTTCTTGCAGGTTTTGAAAACAGTTGTAATCATAAGAAATTAAAAGTAAGCCTTTTAAATATGTGTACAGTTTAAAATGGTATACTCTTTGACCCAGCATCTTTGCTTTCAAGATCTTATGTGAAGGAAATAACCACACAGAAGCAAAGAGACTTATTTCCTGGGATGTTCCCTGAAGGAATATTTACAACCACTGAAAAATTGGAAACAACATAAAGGTTGAAGAATAGGGGCTGGGTAAAATAAATTATACTACACCCATGTAGTGAAATACTATGTAACTTTTAAAACTTGTGTTTTTGAATAATATTCAAATATATGGCAAAATATTCATGATATATTTGTTAAATGCAAATGCAGATTTCAAAACAGTATGCAAAATTATAATCTTGATCTAGGTTGAAGAATAGGGGCTGGGTAAAATAAATTATACTACACCCATGTAGTGAAATACTATGTAACTTTTAAAACTTGTGTTTTTGAATAATATTCAAATATATGGCAAAATATTCATGATATATTTGTTAAATGCAAATGCAGATTTCAAAACAGTATGCAAAATTATAATCTTGATCTTTTGGAGAATTACAATGATTAGTGAATGACTAGGATTTTGGAAACCAAAAGATCTGAATCCCTGTTCCAGCTTGTACAGAATATGAGAAACTGGGTAAGTCCCTGAACCTTCACGCTTAGTTCCTTCATGTGCAAAACATGGGCTATAATAATTTTCTCCTCCAAGGGCATCCAGGGGTGAAACCCTTTTTCTCCCTCCAGTGCAGCATGCCTTGGCACTCCAGTGAGCAGCCGTCTTACCTCCTTGCAGCGCTGTCCACAACAGCAGCAACTCTAATAGCAAACTACATATTAAAGGAATGGAGCCTGTGTTCAAACTCATGTTCTCACAGTCAAGACTTGTGTTCCCACAGTCATTACCAATTAAAGGGTGGTGGACATTTGACAGATGACTGCAGTTGTTACAGGAGCTCAATTTCTTTCCTGGGACCTCAGAAAATTTGTCCTAATCTCTGGAAGCTGTCTGTAGACTAGCCCAGGACCTATTCACAGGCAAGAAATTACCCTTGGTTCCATTGTCTGGGATTAGACAGTCTCTGGAGCAGCCTAGTTATGGAAAGGAACCTGAAAGGAGCCTCCAAAGCAGGTTCCAAAGACCTATTCACAGGCAAGAAATTACCCTTGGTTCCATTGTCTGGGATTAGACAGTCTCTGGAGCAGCCTAGTTATGGAAAGGAACCTGAAAGGAGCCTCCAAAGCAGGTTCCAAGTGAGACAATTTGCAAAAACACCCAGTGCAGTGTCGGACCTCAAGTTGGAGACCAGAACACCCTCATGAAATCATTCCCAGCTCTGCTGCTAGGAAACCAGGTAACATTAGGCATGTCACTGCACTCAGAGTTTCAGCTTCCTTAGCTAAGAAAGGAAAGATGGGAGAAGGAGGAGTCTGGAGCATCCTTTTAAGGCAGGGTGGCCTTTTATTTAATGCCATGTGATGCACAAGGTGCCAAAGGAATGGGGAAGACACTGTAGCTGAGGGAAGAAAGGATGGGACACATCACCCTGCTGTGTCTCCTGCCCCCATGGACACTGGGGTCTCTGCAGGGATGGAGACCTGTCCAAAAAAAGCCTGCATTAAATGACTCTATTTCCATGAAGCCTCCAGAACAGGTAAATCCTTAGAGAGAGAAACAAGATTAGTGGTTGCCAGAGGCTTCCAGAGAGGGGAATGGGGAGTGATCACAGATGGGAACAGGCTTCCTTTGGAGGATGAAAAGCTTTGGAGGTAGGATAGAGGTGGTGGTTGCCAACCTCGTGAAAGTACTAAATGAAACTGTTCCCTTGAAACCAAGACTTATGCACTCAGAAAAGGTTAATTCTACTTTATGTGAATTTCAGGGCAGTAAACAAACCAAAACAAACAACGATAATGTCTGTACCCAGAAGGGGGACAGTGCACTTAACCCATGCACAGCAGAACGTTAGACACTCAGCAACACTTGTTTCAGCCTCCCCTCCCTTCTGCAGGGCCAGCGCCGCCCTCTCTTTGGAGTTGATCTGCCAGGGCCAGATAAGACCACGAGTGTCACCAGTTTGTGGCAGAGCAAAGGCTGATCCTAGTCTGGGGCTCTGCCCTCCACCAGACCGCTGCCCTTCCTTCCTTCTCTGGAACACGTGCCTCATTGTCTCAGCAGTGGCTGCTCCTGGCTCTGCTGGCGGACAGTGAGAGTGTGGCCACAGCTGGGTGAGCTGCTCACAGCGTAGGGAGTTGTGTTCTCAGCACCAGGCCTGCACAAGCCGATGGCTACCTGCCCAGGGCACTAAATGCACTTCACCCAGTGCTGGGTGTACTCCTAGCAGGTGTGTCAGGGTGGAAGCTGGCTTCGTTCCTTCAACCAGTGATTATCAAGCCCGCACTGTGGATACCTGTGCAGCTGTCTCTTATACACATCTAGATGTGTATAAGAGACAGTAAGCAGGGTGACAATATACAGCCATCTTCACTTTCTGCCATAAGGGTGGTGTCATCTGCATATCTGAGATTATTGATGTTTCTCCCAGCAATCCTGATTCCTGAGGCAATCTCAGAACCTCAGGGCAACAGAATCTGGGCCAGACCTTGGTGATGCAGGCGGTACAGGGTCCTGGACTTAATGGAGGAGCCCACGTTTCCCTGCCCTTCTTGTTCCCCTTCCCTGGAGGAAGCAGGGGAGGAGGGTGCTTCTATTTCCCTCTGCAGACTGTCCTCCCCAGCACTTGTTCTGATTGCCTCCTGTTCACCCTATTGTAAAGGAGGAATTTCCCCAGAAATAGTAGGAGATGCTGGAGACTGTATTGATGAGATGATCAGCAGTTGTTAGTCCCAGGTACTCACGGTTGGGAGAGGGGACTCTGTCCCACTTTCGAGGCCGCCAGGGTTGTACTCAGGAGTAGAGGGACCCAGCAGGGGCTGTGGGAGCAGACTTCATAGTGCCCAGAGGGCAGGGGTCCCTTATACCTTCGGGGGATGTTAGTGACTTGCTGGAATAATTTTGTGAGCTGATAGAAGGGGGGTGGGGTGGGATGAAACCTTCTAGGTTTGAGGACTGGGTGGGGTGAGGCTGGTCTAGCTGAGAGGAGACTAGCTGGGTGGGGAGAGGGCACAAGTGATGAGAGTGGGGAGACACACGGTCAGGCCCCTGGGGGCTGGATGCTAATCCCTGAACTGGGGGCTGTCCTTGGAGTGAGCCATCAGCCCTCGCCAGAAAGGGGTCAACAGACGATAAGATGAGAATGATGAAGCCAACACAGGCAGCCTGGGGGAACTTTTCCTCCCGAATACATGCACGGCACCCTGGGCTGGCCTGGCGCTGCTTGTTTGCTTGGGAGCCCCCCCAGGGTCCAGGCGGTGTACTGCCCTTGCTAGCAGCCTGACCAGCAGACACCATGGCCTCCCCTTGAGTTGCCGCCTCTGCTTTCCTTCTGTGGCCCTCCTGGAGCTGTTTCTTGGGTCACCTTCTTAATGGAATAAGATAACACATGGACCAGACTTTTCTCCAGCTGATGGTTTATTTTCACATCATGACCATGGAAGGTACTTACTTAAGCCCTCAGGCTGGTGGAACCATCTGTTCTTGGGCATCTGGGTTTTGGGGATGCCCCAATATCAGAGGACATTGTTTCCAGAAGGCATCCTGGAGGAGATGGGAGGGGAAACTGGAAGGTCCCTGAGGCACAGATGCCTGGGGGCAGTCCTGCGGGCTCTGGGCTCCCCAGGGCCAAAATCAGCCATGAACCTTACGAGGAACTTGAGTCTACCCAGTTCAGTTTGTAAATATTCTCACCATCTGCATCATCCCCATTCTGCAGATGAGAATACTGTGAGTCTGAAAGGTTAAAATGTGTCACTATATCTCTTAACAGAAATCAAGAGCCAAAGTTCTTGTTGTTCAGTCACTAATTTGTGTGCTACTCTTTGTGACCCCATGGGCTACAGCACGCCAGGCTCCCTTGTCCTCCACTATCTCCGAGTTTGTTCAAATTCATGTCTATTGAGTTGGTGATGCTATCTCACCATCTCATCCTCTGTTGTCCCCTTCTCCTCCTGCCTTCCATCTTTCCCTTTTCAGGGTCTTTCCCAGTGAGTCAGCTCTTTGCATCAGGTGGCCAAAGTACTGGAAATCTCTTGACTGGAGCCCAAAGCTGCTTCCAGCCTGAACCCCTCCTGCCGCCCCAGCTCTAATGTACAGCATCAAAAGTGTGATTTCCAGTCAGCTCTCATTTACTCCTGCTGCATTTTGCTTTGCACGTTTTCTGGGGGGGGGGAGGGGGGTTCAAATTTGGCTTTTAAAGTATCATTCCTATGGATTGCGGAGCTTCCCAGGTGGCACTAGTGGTGAAGAACCCACCTGCCAATGCCGGAGACATCAGAGACATAGGTTTGATCCCTGGGCCAGGGAGATCCCCTGGAGGAAGGCACAGCGACCCACTCCAGTACTCTTGCCTGGAGAATCCCGTGGACATAGGAGCCTGGTGGGCTGCAGTCTGTAGGGTGGCACAGTCAGACACGACTGAAGCTACTTAGCATGCATGCATATGGACTGAACAGTTTTCTTTGTGTATTTTGGAGGTCTCAAGTGACTTTGCAAACACTCTTGGGTCAGCTGGCCCAGCTGCACCTGCTGCCCTGGGCCCCACGCTCACAGCCCCCACCTCCTCTGCCTGGCCTTTCCTCCCTCAGGACAGGCTGACTTGGGGCTAGATCTAAGCAAAGAACTGCCTGGCATCTGTCCTGCCCTCCGGAACATTCTGCCCTTCCCGGATACATGCCTTCAAGCTTGACGATGTCTGGTTCCCCTCCTACACATCCTGAGAGCCACCCGGCTTGACTGGGTCAGATTCACCGCCCCCGTCACTTCCTGGGCCATGAAACCCCTGCCCCTGCATCGGGGTTGTTTGGTGGACAGCTAAAAGTAACACCTGCCACTCAGCCATCTCCAAAATTGTTCTTTAATTGTCCTGTCTCCAGTTTTATTTTTCTAGCATTTAGTTAAATTGGGCTGCTAGCAGAGGGCACATTTCCTGTTTTACACTGGATAAGAAATAGTAACAAGGTAACCGGATGGTCTCCTCCCCGTCCTTTCCTCCCCACCACCCTCCATTGCTCTGCATCTTCTTTCTGAGTGGGTCTGAGAGTCCTGAGGGCCTGGGACCCAAGAATGAGGCTGGACCAGGCTGGTAGGGCCTCGACAGTTCACCTTCTGTATTCCCTGCTCGGTTTGAGAGCTGGTGGGACGTGGAGGGAGTTCAGGGGCAGCCGAACCTCTCAGAGGATGAAAGCTGCAAGGCAGCTGTCCGTAGCCCGGTTCCTGCGCTCTGCCCATCTCTAGCTGGCCATGGCCAGGGCTAGGAGAAGCAGTCTCAGCTGGAGGGCCGTGATTCTGGCCCTGGGAATCACGTCTCTGCTTGGCCAGTTTGGACCTCACCCTTCTCAAGTGCAAGGCAGTCGGGACCCAGGGCACCAGTCTCGAAGACTTGCCTTTGGCAAGTGCAGAGGGTAGTCTTGTTACATGGAAAGCACTCACGGGCAGGCAGCTGGTTTGACAGAAAAGTCGTACTTGTCAGAAGAAACACACTCTTGAATTTTTTCTCTATGTCAGGTTTTGTTCTAAACCCTTTAGCCGCTTTATTTTATTTAATCTTCGGAGTTCTAAAACAGTGTTGCTGTAGCCTTTTAAAGAGGGAAAACTCAGAATCCTCTGAGGAACCCAATAATGTCCCCAAGTTGGTGGTGCTGTAAGAACTCACACAGACTTCAAGTCTTGTCCTTTTATTTCTGTCAAACCATCTGGCCCTGCTTCTCTCCCGTGAGGAGGCCTCACTGATATTTCCAGAATAACTGTTCTAAAATGGTTAGAATCTGGCCCACTCTTTCATCAATTTCTCAGGGAGGCGTGACTCATTTACCCGAGAGGGTTTAGGGCATTTGTTGGAGGAAACCTCAAAAGAGTGGATTCTGGAGTCTGGCTGTTTCAGTTTAATCCTTTTCCCAGATCTTATTAGCCAAGCCTCAGTTATTTCGTCTTTAAAATGGGTTCAACTACTCCAACAAGCAGACCCCAAACTGAAATGACATCAACAAGATAAATGCTTTTTTTTTTTTTCTCACATAACCATTGCACGTAAATGGTCTTATTCAGGGACTGGGGTCTCTTCATCCTAGTTCTCAACAATCCACATGAGAATTGTCGCCAGCACGGTTGAAGCTCACCCACCATCTGCTCATCACAATTTAGTAGGTGGGAAGGGGAAGGAAAACAAGTAGAGGGCAAGCAGCTTCCTTTAGAGGAAACAAGACAGATGTGCCTTCCTACTTTATGGTCACTTTTCCATGGTGATGATTTAGTCCAACAGCCAAATTTAGCTGCAAGGGAGGCTGGGCCTACAGTATCTTGCCAGACAGAAGAGTGTCCTCTTAAAACTCAGGGCTTGCTGCTCCAGTGTGTCATCAAACAATTCTCCAATTTTCAGTGGATGCCGACTGGGTGTCCCACACATTTAATTCCCTTCTGACATGATCTGCCTGGAGTCAGCATCAGATCCCACAGATGAAGGGAACAGTCCCTCAAGACATCCCCTCTGCAGATTCCAATCATTCATCCAGGTTGTCACCAGTGCTTATGACCAACTGGCTATAAATCCGAGGTCCCCATGACCCCCTCTTCATTGTTGGACACTCAATCATGTCCAGCTCTTTGCAACTCCATGGACTATAGCCCCCCAGGCTCCTCTGTTCATGGGATTATCCCTGAAAGAATAATGGAGTGGGTTGCTATTTCCTTCTTCAGGGGATCTACTCAATCCAGGGGTCGAACCCATGTCTCCTGCATTGACAGTTGGGTTCTTTACCACTGAGCCACCAGGGAAGCCCATGACTCCCTCTTGGGGTTCAATTAATATGTTAAGGCAGATCAGAGAGCTCAAAGAAATATTTACATATGTTTAGCAGTTTATTATAAAGACAGATGAACAGCCAGATGGAGAAGCACCTAGGGCAGGGGTCCAAAAGAGTCCCTGAAGCGGGAGCTTCTGTCTCCATGGAACTGGGAGGCACCACCCTTCTGCATGGGGAGGTTCTCACCAACCCAGAAGCTCTCTAAACCCAGTCTTTTGGGGGTTTTATGGAGGTTCCATTACTTAGGCATGATTGATTGATTACATTACTGGCTATTGGCAATCAATTCAACCTCCAGTCCTTCTCCCCTCCTGGGAAGTCAGGAGTGGGATTGAAAGTTCCAACTCTCCACTTCAGGTTGCTTCACTTGGCAACCAACCCCCTTCTTTAGGTGCTTTTCCACAAGTCACCTCATTAACATAATTAAAGACACCTTTATTGCGATCATCACTCAGGAAATTCCCAGGATTTTAAGAGCTTTGTGCCAGCATCTGGGATGAAGACCAAGTACATATTCCTTACTGTAAATCACACTATCACAGCAGAGCTCTATTGCTGAAAGGAAAAGGGGGAAATGGATGCTGAGGCAATATTCTTGGATCCCAGAGGTTTTCTGGGAGAATTAAATGAGACATGGACATGAAGCTTTGAGTATTAAAGTTTGGTATTTGCTAAAACCTCTTGAAGTGGTTTTATTATTGTTGTCATTATCACCAGCAGCAGCAGCACCACCACCACCATCACCATCATCATTATCCTCATTTTCACCATAACCATCATCACCATCATTATCATCATTCCAATTATCACCATTACATCATCAACATCACCATAACCATCATCACTATAATAATCTTATTCGCCATCTCAGATAAGGCACATCAACCATCAGCAATGACAATAACTGGACTTGTATTAGCATTCTTGTCCCTTAACCACTGGTATATTCTCCTAATCTCTGCTGCCTCCATTTACTCTTAGAATTCAAGTGCAAACAGAAGTCTAATTTATCATTGTATCAGGTTTAATAAATGTTAATTCAATATATTATTTCTTGCAGGTTTTGAAAACAGTTGTAATCATAAGAAATTAAAAGTAAGCCTTTTAAATATGTGTACAGTTTAAAATGGTATACTCTTTGACCCAGCATCTTTGCTTTCAAGATCTTATGTGAAGGAAATAACCACACAGAAGCAAAGAGACTTATTTCCTGGGATGTTCCTTGAAGGAATATTTACAACCACTGAAAAACTGGAAACAACATAAAGGTTGAAGAATAGGGGCTGGGTAAAATAAATTATACTACACCCATGTAGTGAAATACTATGTAATTTTTAAAACTTGTGTTTTTGAATAATATTCAAATATATGGCAAAATATTCATGATATATTTGTTAAATGCAAATGCAGATTTCAAAACAGTATGCAAAATTATAATCTTGATCTTTTGGAGAATTACAATGATTAGTGAATGACTAGGATTTTGGAAACCAAAAGATCTGAATCCCTGTTCCACCTTGTACAGAATATGAGAACCTGGGTAAGTCCCTGAACCTTCACGCTTAGTTCCTTTATGTGCAAAACATGGGCTATAATAATTTTCTCCTCCAAGGGCATCCAGGGGTGAAACCCCTTTTCTACCTCCAGTGCAGCATGCCTTGGCACTCCAGTGAGCAGCCGTCTTACCTCCTTGCAGCGCTGTCCACAACAGCAGCAACTCTAATAGCAAACTACATATTAAAGGAATGGAGCCTGTGTTCAAACTCATGTTCTCACAGTCAAGACTTGTGTTCCCACAGTCATTACCAATTAAAGGGTGGTGGACATTTGACAGATGACTGCAGTTGTTACAGGAGCTCAATTTCTTTCTTGGGACCTCAGAAAATTTGTCCTAATCTCTGGGAGCTGTCTGTAGACTAGCCCACGACCTATTCACAGGCAAGAAATTACCCTTGGTTCCATTGTCTGGGATTAGACAGTCTCTGGAGCAGCCTAGTTATGGAAAGGAACCTGAAAGGAGCCTCCAAAGCAGGTTCCAAGTGAGACAATTTGCAAAAACACCCAGTGCAGTGTCGGACCTCAAGTTGGAGACCAGAACACCCTCATGAAATCATTCCCAGCTCTGCTGCTAGGAAACCAGGTAACATTAGGCATGTCACTGCACTCAGAGTTTCAGCTTCCTTAGCTAAGAAAGGAAAGATGGGAGAAGGAGGAGTCTGGAGCATCCTTTTAAGGCAGGGTGGCCTTTTATTTAATGCCATGTGATGCACAAGGTGCCAAAGGAATGGGGAAGACACTGTAGCTGAGGGAAGAAAGGATGGGACACATCACCCTGCTGTGTCTCCTGCCCCCATGGACACTGGGGTCTCTGCAGGGATGGAGACCTGTCCAAAAAAAGCCTGCATTAAATGACTCTATTTCCATGAAGCCTCCAGAACAGGTAAATCCTTAGAGAGAGAAACAAGATTAGTGGTTGCCAGAGGCTTCCAGAGAGGGGAATGGGGAGTGATCACAGATGGGAACAGGCTTCCTTTGGAGGATGAAAAGCTTTGGAGGTAGGATAGAGGTGGTGGTTGCCAACCTCGTGAAAGTACTAAATGAAACTGTTCCCTTGAAACCAAGACTTATGCACTCAGAAAAGGTTAATTCTACTTTATGTGAATTTCAGGGCAGTAAACAAACCAAAACAAACAACGATAATGTCTGTACCCAGAAGGGGGACAGTGCACTTAACCCATGCACAGCAGAACGTTAGACACTCAGCAACACTTGTTTCAGCCTCCCCTCCCTTCTGCAGGGCCAGCGCCGCCCTCTCTTTGGAGTTGATCTGCCAGGGCCAGATAAGACCACGAGTGTCACCAGTTTGTGGCAGAGCAAAGGCTGATCCTAGTCTGGGGCTCTGCCCTCCACCAGACCGCTGCCCTTCCTTCCTTCTCTGGAACACGTGCCTCATTGTCTCAGCAGTGGCTGCTCCTGGCTCTGCTGGCGGACAGTGAGAGTGTGGCCACAGCTGGGTGAGCTGCTCACAGCGTAGGGAGTTGTGTTCTCAGCACCAGGCCTGCACAAGCCGATGGCTACCTGCCCAGGGCACTAAATGCACTTCACCCATGGGGGGGGGGGGGGGGGGGGGGGGGGGGGGGGGGGGGGGGGGGGGGGGGGGGGGGGGGGGGGGGGGGGGGGGGGGGGGGGGGGGGGGGGGGGGGGGGGGGGGGGGGGGGGGGGGGGGGGGGGGGGGGGGGGCAGTAGCATGATCAATTTGTACTTTGGAAAGTGCCTGCATCCGGAGACCAGGCTGGGGGAGCAGACTGGGGCAGGGAGACTAGGAGGACCAGTTAAGAGGGGAGATGAGGTTCCTGGATGATGGTGGAGGTAGTGAGCCAGGAAAGGAGGTGGGAGCCGGACAATGTGGGAGGGGGTCAGCAGGGCCTGGTGTTACAGGGCTTGGTTGGGGAGGAGGTCGGTGGAGGGAGCAAGATGTCTGTCCTGAGCAATGAAGGACACAGGACTTTTTGCTGAGATTGGGACAAGCGTAGGGGGTGGTTAAGGTGGGAAGCTGGTGGAGGAGGCTGACTGAAGATGCTGAGTGCATTCTCCAGGTGCATCCAGGTAGAGGTGTCTGGGGGACAGCAGAAGCTCAGGCAGGGCTGACATTCAAATCTGTGGGCAGTGAGACTGAACATCGTACAGACAATGGCCAGACTGTGGATGCAACAGAACCCTGACCTCTGACCCACAACCTGCAGTTCAGGAAGCCCACCATGACCTCCATGGCAATAAGGCCCAAGCGGCCAGGGCTTGATCAGTAGTTGCCCGTATCCCTAACCTTGCTCCCTCTTCCAGCTCAGGACCAGCCAGAGAAAGTCGTGTCTCCCTCCTCCATCACGAGAAATGCTCTTATTCCCTTGGCCGCCTCCAGCTTCCCCTGCCGACAGCCCCCACCAGGACACACCCCAACCTTCACTTTATCCTCCCCAAAGCTCCCCAACTCCCCTGCCTGCCTCTGAGCCTCTGCCAGACACAGGAGTGCTGGCCGGCCCCTTGCAGTAGCGGCCCTGAGTAAAGAGCCTTGGCTCCTGGCTATTTCGGGGCCTGGTGGTCAGTGTTTGT
This sequence comes from Oreotragus oreotragus, assembly GCA_006410675.1. Lineage (NCBI taxonomy): Eukaryota > Metazoa > Chordata > Mammalia > Artiodactyla > Bovidae > Oreotragus > Oreotragus oreotragus. Next base: position 164,452 of record SJYX01001361.1, read on the forward strand.
TGTATAACTGAGACCTGGGGACAGGTGGGTGACCGGCGAAGAGCGGAGCCTGAACCCTGAATCCTGGGGAACCTGAGCATTCACCAGGCAGTTGAGGAGGAGCAGGAGGACTGGTCAGAGGGAAGCCACGAGTGTCACTTGCTTGAAGGCAGAGCAGAGCCCGGCCCACCATCCCACATCCCTCACTGGCCTCCTCATGGCATTACATCAGGTGGCAGAGGTTAGTGGGGGCTCTGTGGTCAGCCTGCAGCTCTGACGTGACCCCAGGGTGGCCCCCATCCCTGTCTTACTGTTCCTAAGCCCTCACGCCCTCTCCTCCCACCTGTTGATGGAACTCAACCTAATTAATAATTATGCTGCCTGTGTGTGCTGGGTGTCCAGCTTCCTGCTGGAAGGTTCTAGGGGCTGCAAACCCACAAACAGAAGACAAGAAGGACAAGTCCTCCCTTCAAGGTGCTCACAGTCCCACTATCTGCAAAGGCTCTCAGCTCCTACCATTGACAGCACTAATCAGACCAGCTCCAGACTGGAGGAAGCAGCCTGAGGAACCCTAATTTATGATTTCTTTTATCTTTTTATTTTATTTTTATGTTTTAGCCTCACCACATGGCATGTGGGACCTTAGTGTCCTGACCAGGGATGGAAACCACGCCCCCTGCATTGGAAGGGTAAAGTCTTAACCACTGCACCACCAGGGAAGTCCCCCGGTTTATGGCTTGTAAGCCCTCTCTAAGAAGCAACCCATGCCTCCCTACATGAGCTTTGACCCCCGACGAGACTTAAGTGAGCTGGACTCAAAGCTCCTGAGTGAGTCCTGAGTGAGTTTGAAGTGGGACAACCTGCCCAGAGCACTCACATGGCACCAAAGTTACTGAAGACCTACTGTGAGCCAGGCCGAGGAGCGGGGACAGGGATCAACCTAGCACTGCTCTGCCTCAAGCTTTGTCATGGGTGGGGAGTTCAGTGGAATCCAGAGGAATAATAAGGTCGTGTTCAGCACAGTGCCTGGTGAGCAGTAGGGCTCTTGCTTAGCACTTATACAGGTGGGCCTCCCCGCTGAATCCTCATGAGGCAAGTGAGTCTCAGCTGAGGCCCAGAGGAGTTGGTAGTTTGCAGAGGTCAGTGTCTCAGTCTGTTTAGGCGGCTGTGACAGTATCACTGACTGTGTGTGTATATGTGTGTGCTCAGTGTGTCTGACTCTTTGCCACCCCATGGACTGTCGTCCCCACCAGGCTCCTCTGTCTATGGGATTTCCCAGGCAAGAATACTGGAGTTGGCTGTTATTTCCTCCTCCAGGGCATCTTCCAGATCCAGGGATCGAAGCTGGTCTCCTACATTGCAGGCGGATTCTTTACCACTGAGCCAACTGTGAAGCCCACAGTCTGGGCGGCTTGTAGTTAAACATGTACTGCTCACAGTCTGGAGGCTGCAAGTCCAAGGTCAAGGTGCCAGCAAAGCCAGTGACTGGCGTGAACCTGCTAGTCTAGTCACGTGTCCTCAGGAGGAAGGGCTGAAGTTCTCCCTGGGTCTGTTTTCTTAGGGCACTAATCCCATGATGAAGGACCCATCCTTATGACTTAATCATCTCCCAGAAACCCCACCTCCTAACACCACCATACTGGTGCTTGGGTTTGCAATATCTGGGTTTTGGGGGGACACAAGCATTGAATCTATAGCAGGCCCCACTTCAAGATGTGGATTCGAATCCATGCATTGTACCCTACTTGGTACACAACCCGTTGACTCTGCTGTGCTCAGGAACTAGCCAGCAGCTCAGTGGGCCAGCCTTCAAGAGATGGTGTAATGTACATTTTGAGGGGGTGGAAGGTTCCTAGCTATAAAACACAATTAACATATAACATTGTGTACGTTTTTTTTTGTTTTTTTTTTTTACTTTATTTTACTTTACAGTATTGTATTGGTTTTGGCATACATTGACATGAATCCGCCACGGGTGTACATGAACTCCCAAACATGAATCCCCCTCCCACCTCCCACTCCCCACCCCACATCATCCCTCCAGATCATCCCCATGCACCAGCTCCAAGCATCCAGCATCCTGCATCGAACACAGACTGGCGATTCATTTCTTACATGATAGTATACATATTTCAATGCTATTCTCCCAAATCATCCCACCCTCTCCCTCT
>SJYX01001361.1:171505-183070 GCA_006410675.1 Oreotragus oreotragus
CCCCACCCCACATCATCCCTCCAGATCATCCCCATGCACCAGCTCCAAGCATCCAGCATCCTGCATCGAACATAGACTGGCGATTCATTTCTTACATGATAGTATACATATTTCAATGCTATTCTCCCAAATCATCCCACCCTCTCCCTCTCCCTCAGAGTCCAAAAGTCCGCTCTACACATCTATTGGTTTGATGCACTTTTTTCTCACAAGCTGGCAACCATCAGAGCATCAGCTAAAACTGCCATCACATGACATAGTTGCAATTTCTTTTCTGTGAGACCACTGAACATTTTCTTTCTAAAGACGTGTAGATGTGTAATAAAGTATTATTCACTAATATTATTTGCTGTTTAGCTGCATGGGTTCTTTGCATATTTTGGAAATTAACCCCCTCTCAGATATATGATTTGCAAAAGTTTTCTCCTGCATAGCTTCAAAACATCTATAAATACCATTTTAAATTTCCTTCTGCAGGGGAAATTGGCATTCATGGTAATAGGCAATAGATGAAATGCCAATATCAGATACTATTCCATTTCCAGGTTTAGCTGTTTGCCCCCTTAAAATGAATGAGTGGCTTAAAACATTTAAAGAAATTTTTTTAAAAATTGACTAAGGCTTAATCAAGAAATTTATGCCTGTGAAATGGAAGGCACGAAAAGTATGCAAATCCATCAGTAATCTGCACACTTCGTGAAGAACTATTGGGGTGCTTGCTTTCCATGCAAATACAATCCCAGAGTAAACAGAGCATGCCACTTGATTGTGGGTGGGCTTCATTTTTCTCCATAAATTGATTTCTACCTCCAAAGACTCAGAATTCTTCACAGATAGTTCATGTGCACGTAATGAAGCAGCTTTATTTCTTGTCTGGCTTTCTTCCTCCCATTTCTGAATCCAGAATTCTCTTTAGACCCACAGGTATATCCAGCCGGCTGGAGACAGCTTCTCCCAGCCTCAGCGGGTGAGGAGCATCACGGGATGGAAAATTACTGGAGACAGCAATGAGAACCCAGAAGGCTTCGAACCAACCCTTCCAAGCTTTCACAGTCGCGGGCAGGGTGATGCATTTCAAATGCAAATCCTGCCTCTTTCTTTGAGGATAACGGAACAGTTAACTCCAAAGCCATTTCACAATTAGCCCCGTTTCCTGCAGGGAGATTCAGCCTTTGGTAAATTCAAACCTGCTGCTTGAACAAAGGATCCCTAAAAATTTTCTTTTTAGCAGCAGCTGGAATGGAGGGGCGCTTAAGCACAGCAAGAGGTTCCCATTTGGACTGAACTCTCCGAGGCCCGTCAGCACCCCCTCCCAGGGGCCCCCTCGCAGTCAGCAGCCCACTGAGTTTGTGCAGAGTGGCATATTTTTAAACCACAAAGTGCTTTCCTGGCGTCATCTCCCCTCATGACGGGCAAAGCAGCTTCCTAGTAGGCTCGGGGATGGCGGTGGGATGTTAACGACCTGAATTTGAAGATGAGGAAACTGAGGCAAGAATGCACAGGTGGTTTGCTTAGATCATAAGTGGCCATCAGCACTTAGTGTAGCTTAAGCTGCAGGTTGAAGGGTGATACCTGCCGGATCCAGCCGCTGTACCCCAACATTTAATTAAATCTTGGAGACAGACTTTGGGTGAAGTTGAGAAGAATAGCTTTATTGCTTTGCCAGGCAAAGGGAGCTACAGTGCTAATGCCCTCAAATGTGTTGCAGGAAGGGGGACCCCTTCCAGGGCCCGAAACTGGGTTCTTCTTTAACACTTGGAAATGAATTGTCCCAGGAGACACATGTGCTGACAAAGCAAGAGATTTTATTGGGAAAGGGCACCCGGGTGGAGCGCAGTCTCGGGTTTTATGGTGATGGGATTAGTTTCTGGGTGGTCTTTGGCCAATCATTCTAATTCAGAGTCTTTCCTGGTGGTGCACGCATCACTCGGCCAAGATGGATGCTAGCGAAAGGGATTCTGGGAAGTAGACAGACACGTGGTGTCTCCTTTCAACCTTTCCCGAACCCTTCTGGTTGGTGGTGGCTTATCCCGTATTCCTTATCAGGATCTCCTGTCATAAAATAACTCATGCAAATGGTTACTACAATGCCTGGCCAGGGTGGGCGGTTTCAATCAGTGTGCTTCTAACAAATTCATGTGTCCCAACCTGGAGGGGGCTGCCAACTTGAAAATTAGTCACAGCCTGAAAGTAGAAAGTGTTTTATTCAGTGGGAATATTTTAGGACTTCAAGCCCAAGAGATAGCAACTCAGGTAGATCTGAGAGACTGCTCCGAGGAGGTGGGAAAGGAAATCAGGGTTATATACAATCTTGCCACAAAGAGGGCAGGCAGTCTGAACATCAAAAACTACTGTTAAGTAAGGAAAGCCAGATATCACACTAAGGAATTTAGCATTCTTCTAAGTTTCGGAAGATGCAAGAGTCTGGGACTGTTGAAACCATTCCTTTCATATGCATCTCAGCTATCTGGGGCCAGCATCCTGTTTGTGTTTTGTTTTATTTCTCAGATCCCTCCAAGCTCTTCAGCAATAACCATGGCGGGTGGGGGTGGCATCTGCCAGATCAAAGGTATTGCTTTCCCTTTTAGGAGTCTTCATTCACATTTGGAGGCCCAATCACTGGTGGCTGTTACATCCTTGTTTACTGACGTGGCAGGAGATATTCCACTTCACAGGGTAGTGAGGAGTTTTATAGAAATGGTTCCAAGAGGGCATGGTCAGCTCCTAGACATTCTTCTGATTGGTTGGTGGTGAGGTAATCCGAAGTCAGCGTCATCAGCCTTCTGGTTCCAGCAGGTCTGGGGTCTATGTGCTTGTGGGCAACAAACAGTTAACTTCTCCCACCTGGTGGGGGTCTCAGCATCTGCAGAGCTTCTCAAAGATATCGTTGTGTGCATCCCTTGAGGGGGAGCCAGGACCTGCCCCAAAGCCGCACTATTGCTTCTAGAATGCTCCTCCCATGTCTCTGTATGCCCTCACTTCCAACTGTTTGAGTCTAACCTTGGGAACTCAGGGAAAGTCAAAAAGGCCAAGTGAAGCCTATTTCCTATAATCAAGAGGTGGGGGAGGGACTTCCCTGGTGGTCCAGTGGTTAAGACTCAGCATTCCCAGTGTGGAGGGTGTGGGTTCAGTCCCTGATCAGGGAACTAATACTCTACGTGGCAAAGAAAAACAAAGTGGGGGACACAGAAAGGCTTTGTGCCAGGAGCCTCACGGGTCCTGCTAGGTTTCAACACGATCAGATATGCCAACACCCAAATATGCCATTTTGGCAAAAAGACTGTTTTGAGCCAAAGGCAGCTGAGAAACAGCAGACTCGGGAGGAACTCTCTGCCCTCCTGATCTGCCTAAAAGCAGGATGTATTGATACGTTCCCCTCGTTCCAGGAAGGAAGGGGAACCTTGGAGACCAGAGAGAGGCAGGGCTGCACAAAGAAACCTCAGTGGCATCCGTCTTGTCTCCACTCACCCCCTTAACACTGACCTGACCCTGGCCCCCTCCCCTTTGCCTTTGCTGTGTCCCTGCTCCCAGTTCATCCCTCATTGCTATAACAGTGTGGAGGCTCCAGGGTCCTCACTTCCTTTTCCTGGAGGCCCTTATGTGTTCATGTGATACACTTTTTCTCCTGGTCATCCGTCTTATCAGTTTAACTCATAGGCCTAGGTCGCAGAACCCAAAGCATGGAGGAAAAGGGTTTCCTCCCCTTCAAGGGCCTGATGATGGCACCGTCTGCCAGTGCCCCATTGCCTTGCATCTGCCACTATGTCAGGAAGGGGGACCCCTTGCAGGGCCTGAGCGTGGTTTCTTGCCAAACACTCGAAACCAAATCGTTCAATGAGACACATGCGCTGACAAAGCAAGAGATTTTACTGGGAAGGGGCACCCAGGCAGAAAGCAGCAGGGTGAGGGGACCCAGGAGAACTGCTCTGCCATGCAGCTCACAGTCTCTGGTTTTATGGTGATGGGGTTACCCATAGTCTGACTCAAGGTCCTTCCTGACGGCAGGTGCATCTCTCAGCCAAGATGGATTTCAGCGTGAGGGCTGAACTCTGGGAGGCTGGTCATCTCCTCCGTCTCTTGTCCTCTCCCGAATTTTCCCAGTTAGTTTTCAGTGGCAGCATCATGTTCCTTACTGGGACCTCTTGTTGTGAGACAACTCAGGCAAGCAGGCCTGGCCAACAGGGTGGCTTCGATCAACAGTTCCCTAACAACTACACCTGGTATTATATGAAGAGAGTGCTTCTTGCATTTTAGAGGCTTGCACCATCAGTAACCCTTACCTGCAAAGGGTCAGACACTACTTTTAGTTTGTGGACCATACAGGTCCCTGTCGCCACAGCTCAGCTCTGTGACTGTAACTTGACACAGCCGTAGACAGTATGTAAACGACCAAGAATGACTGTGTTCCAATAAAGCTTTATTTTCAAAGTGGGCAGTGGGGCTGGAGATGATGGATTTGGCCCAGAGGCGTTAGATCTACAGGGTGAGGCAAGCATCCATTGGGTGACAGCAGACTGTGAGTAAACAAGACATTAAAACTGTGCATTTCCTTTCTCATGAGCACAAACAGATCATTAAAAAGTTTCCTTAAGGCTTGCTTTCCTCAAGATGCTACTGCTTTAATTCTACACAAAGTCATGGTCATCTTCTATTTGAATGGCTGCACAGTGGCCAGTTGACTGCCATCCCTATCTGACTCCTGCCAGCCGGCACCACCACTGGTGGCCCCGCACCAGCATCTCACGTTCCCCCTTGCTGGGCTTCTCGTCATTACACAGGTTGACTGTAGGTCTCAGCTTGCCAGGGACGGCCTCCAGGCAGGCCCATGCTCCCAGCGGAAGTATTGACAGCCCCCTCTGTGCTCTCAGCAAGTCTGGTAGGGATGATGACTAACATATTTACCACATCAGGATGCAACTCTTAGCACATATTCTCTGATGTCTTCTCTGTGCCAGGTACAGTGCAGGCTCTAAAAGACAAAGCTCAAGAAAGTAAGGGTATAAACACTATATACGTGTTTCTGTCTGCATACAATTTATACACCATGTTCTATATCTGTATGTATATATACATATGCATGCAAGGTATATACAGTATTATGTATATATAAATACAATGCATACACAATATTTTACTTATATACAATGTGTGTATACACATAAGTATGTTATATAGGTACACAATATTTTATAAGGTATTTATAATACATACACACAATGTATAAGAAATAATATACATATATACACATATGCAATGTATATAATATATTGTGTATACACACATGCAAGATACATACATTGTATACATATACATTCAAGGTATATGCAATATTGTTTATATATACAGTCAATGTATATATACCATTGCATGCATATATACATGTGTACAAAGTATATAAAAGATTGTATATATATATATATACACACATAATATAATATATATATAGCTGTCTCTTATACACATCTAGATGTGTATAAGAGACAGGTCTGACTCTTTGCCACCCCATGGACTGTCGTCCCCACCAGGCTCCTCTGTCTATGTATATACATGTGTACAAAGTATATAAAAGATTGTATATATATATATATACACACATAATATAATATATATATAGTGTGTATACATATAATATTTATACACACAATATATATGCAATGTTTTATATATACAGACAGTATATATATTTAATACTATATATATATATATACTCAATGTGTATATGATATATTTATTACAATGATCTCTTAGCATATATATAAACCAGCATACACCTATATTGCTGTTATTGTTCAGTCACTCAGTCATGTTGAGACCCCCTGGACTGCAGCACACCAGGCCTCCTTGTCCTCCACCCTCTCCAGGAGCTTGCTCAAACTCATGTGCATCACAAAAAGCTGCTTCTCACCTCCGTACCCTCAGTATGGCTATCCCCACTGCTGGCAGGGCACATTTTGAATTCTTCCTTTTCTTAACAAACTCCTCAGCAGCTTCTAAGATTCTATCCAGATGCTCCTCCTCCAGGAAGCCTTCTCTGCTTGCTTTAATGACACAAACTGCCTTCCATGGTGCTGGTATCCTCTTTTGCCTTCCTCACTAGGCTGGGGCTACTTGATGGAAGGGCCATGTATACGTACTCATATTTATATATAAAATTTCATCCAGGGGTTGACAGAGGACAAGATGATGTACATATTTATGTATATATACAAAAATATGTATGCATGTATCTCATCACCATGGAAGACAGTCTATGTCATTAGAGCAAGCAGAGAAGGCTTCCTGGAGGAAGGAGCATCTGGACAGAATCTCAGAAGGAGATTTGTTAAGAAAAGGAAGAATTCAGAACGTGACCTGCCAGCAGTGAGGACAGCCGTACTGAGGGTACGGAGGTGAGAAGCAGCTTTTTTTGTGAAAAGTACTGTCATGTTCTAGTTTTGTTGGGGAACAGAGATTTTCCATGAAATAGTAAGACATCTATCTACTTGTGCATCTACAGTTCTTTCATGCTATCCTGGATTTCTCTTTGTTAATAACAGGCCCCATAATTTACATATAATTTACTAGTGGTTTAATATCTAATTATAAACCTCTAATTAACTCTTCATCTTACAGTGAATAAGGCTCACCCTGTAGCTTAGCAGGTGAAGACATTTAATTTACTTACAGAGTGCCTGCAAACAACCACACAAAACAAAACAGGAAGGAACCACATTCTCTACATCACCCTCCCATGATAATCTGTTTATCTGTAGTATGTGAAGACAGCTTTGGTTGGAACTGTCCAGCACACTACAAACAATTCCTAATTGTACCCCCTGTAGCTGCACCTCCTCACTGACCCTCCCCACTGCCCTCCAGCCAGACCCAGTGACTTCAAAGAAGTGGAGAGGAGTCAGATGATTAAGATAACATTTAGCAGGACAGATGTGTGTACGTAGGTAATTCAGGAGATGGTGAATGCTGTGTAACATACTACGTACATTTTACTGCTAACGCACGACAAGAAACAGCGATCTACAACATCCTCGTGCGTGCCTTAGTGGCCTGTCGCTTCTGTGCGAGTCACCACCCACCCACAGGTCTAAGCCTATGCCCACTCATCGTCCTAGAGTCGCGAGGTCAGCAGTGCATGCACCGTGTGTCTTAAAGCTACAGCTCTTGTTGAAATCAAGGTGTCTGGAGGACTGAACTTTTTAATGGAAAACAAGAATATGATGTTCTGGGTGGTGATGAGCTTCCAAGTTCATTCAGGTTGTTGATCAAATTCAGTCCTTGCAGTTGTTGGACTGAGGTCCTGTTTCCTTGCCTGCTGTCGGGTGGGGCTGGTCTTTGTTACATGCAGACCAAATTCCTCCTCTTGCTTCCCACATGGCTCTTGAAGCAACGGAAGGTTGAGTCTCTCCCATGCTTTGAATCTTTTTGAATCTCTCTTCTACTCATATGGTTACACTAGACCCACTTTCTTAATCCAGAATAGTTCAGTTGCTCAGTCGCATCCAACTTTTTGTGACCCCCATGGACTGCAGCATGCCAGGCTTCCCTGTCTTGCTCAAACTTCTCAAGTTTGCTCAAACTCATGTCCATCAAATCGGTGATGCCATTCAACCATCTCATCCTCTGTCGTCCCCTTCTCCTCCTGCCTTCAATCTTTCCCAGCATCAGGGTCTTTTCCAATGAGACAGGTCTTTGCATCAGGTGGCCAAAGTACAGGAGCTTCAACTTCAGCATCAGTCCTTCCAATGAATATTTAGGACTGATTTCTTTACAATTGACTGGTTTGATCTCCTTGCAGGCCAAGGAACTTTCAAGAGTCTCCTCCAACACCACAGTTCAAAAGCATTGATTTCTTTTTTTTTTTTTTTAATTTTATTTATTTATTTATTTATTTTGTATTTATTTATTTTTTTACACGAACTCCCAAACACAACTCTCAGATCCATACATGACTACTGGAAAAACCATTGCTTAGATTATAGGGACTTTTGTTGGTAAAGTAATATCTCTGCTTTTTAATATGCTGTCTAGGTCTGTCATAGCTTTTCCTCCAAGGAGCAAGTGTCTTTTAATTTCATGGCTGAAGTCACCCTCTGCTGTGATTTTGGAGCCCAAGAAAATAAAGTCTCTCTCATTGCTTCCATTGTTTCCCCATCTATTTGCCATGATGTGATGGGACCAGATGACATAATTTTCATTTTTTGAATGTTGAGTTTTTAGCCAGCTTTTTCACTCTCCTCTATCACCTTCATCAAGAGTCTCTTTAGAGACACAGATGTATAGAGCAGTCTTTTGGACTCTGTGAGAGAGGGCGAGGGTGGGATGATTTGGGAGAATGGCATTGAAACATGTATATTATCATATGTGAAATGAATCACCAGTCCAGGTTTGATGCTTGATACAGGATATGCTCAGGGCTGGTGCACTGGGATGACCCAGAGGGATGGTAAGGGGGCAGAGGTGGGAGTGGGGTTCAAGATGGGGAACACATGTACACCCATGGCAGATTCATGTCAATGTATGGCAAAACCAATACAACATTGTAAAGCAATTAGCCTCCAATTAAAATAAAATTTAAAAAAAAATGAATCTCTTTAGTTGCTCTTTGCTTTCTGCCATAAGGGTGGTGTCATCTGCATATCTAAGGTTATTGATATTTCTCCTGCAATCTGGATTCCAGTTTTTGCTTCATCCAGCCCAGCATTTCACATGACGTATTCTGCATATAGCTTCCCTGATAGCTCAGTTGGTAAAGAATCCACCTGCAATGCAGGAAACCCTAGTTTGATTCCTGGGTTGGGAAGATCCACTGGAGAAGGAATAGGTACCCACTCCAGGATTCTTGGGCTTCCCTTGTGGCTCCCGCCTGCAATGTGGGAGTTCTATCCCTGGGTTGGGAAGATACCCTGGAGAAGAGAAAGACTACCAATTCCAGTATTCTGGCCTGGAGCATTCCATGGACTATACAGTCCATGGGGTCACAAAGAGTTGGACACAACTGAGTGACTTTCACTTTCACTGTGCATATAAGTTAAATAAGCAAGGTGATAATATATAGTCTTGAAGTACTCCTTTCCCAATTTGGAAACAATCTGTTATTCCATGTCTGGAACTGTGGCAGCTTGACCTGCATACAGATTTCTCAGGTGGCAGGTAAGATGGTCTGGTATTCCCATCTCTCTCTCTCTCTCTTTTTTTTTTATTAAAAAAAGTTATTTATTTTAATTGGAGGTTAATTACTTTACAATATTGTATTGGTTTTGCCATACATAACATGTATCCACCACAGGTATACACGTGTTCCCCATTCTGAATCCCCCTCCCTCCTCCCTCCCCATACCATCCCTCTGGGTCATCCCATTGCACCAGCCCCAAACATCCAACACAATCTAGGATAACCATCCTGTTTAAACGCAACTGATGAGTAATCTTCATTCCACCTGCCAGATTCCTTCACAGCAGTACCTAGATTAGCATTTAAATTAGCAGTGGATGAGGATCTTGGGGGGATGGCTTTAGAATTCTGCCTACCCCTATAAGTGAAGTGAAAAAGTGAAAGTGTTATTTGCTCAGTTGTGTCTGACTCTGTATGACCACATGGACTATAGCCCACTAGGCTTCTCTGCCCATGGAATTCTCCAGGCAAAAATACTGGAGTGGGTAGACATTGCCTACTCCAAAGGATCTTCCCAACCCAGGGATAAAACCCAGGTCTCCTGCCTTGCAGGCAGATTCTTTACTGTCTGACGGAAGCCCTTGTATGCACACACACATATACATAATATACTGACTGAACCTCATGCTAGTCCCATGAGAAATGGAATTAAAATTTAAGAAAAAGCACAAGACAAAAGTACAATTCTTTTATCTACTTATCATTATTTAATTACTAAATTTGAACATTAATTTTCTGAATGTGTGCTTTCTTATGTCCATGACTTTCATCTGTTAAAAACTAGGGTCCAGAATGCCAGACATTATTCTAAAAGAGACTTACCCAAACGTTGACATTCTCTGCAAAAACATCTCTGAAAGAAGGTAAAGTGTGAGGCAAGTGACCAAGTGGCCAGGTCAGATTCAAATTCACAGTCTTCCAATGCCCACAGAAGTGCTGCTCACCATGACCCCAAAACGGAAGCAACACGAAGGCCCATCAGTGGAGGGATGTGGTGCAGTCAGCCAATGGAAGAAATGAAATTCTGATTCATGCTATACGGATCAACCTTAAAACTCAACATTCAAAAAATGAAGATCACGGCATCCAGTCCCATCACTTCGTGGCGAATAGATGAGGAAACAATGGAAACAGGAACAGACTTTATTTTCTTGGGCTCCAAAATCACTGCAGTTGGTGACTTCAGCCATGAAATTAAGTCACTTGTTCCTTGGAAGAAAAGCTAAGATAGACCTATACAACATGTTAAAAAGCAGAGACATTACTTTACCAACAAAGGTTCCTATAGTCAAAGCTATGGTTTTTCCAGTAGTCATGTATGGATGTGAGAGTTGGACCATAGAGAAGGCTGAGCACCAAAGAACTGTTGCTTTTGAACTGTGATGTTGCAGAAGACTCTTGAGAATCACTTGGACAGCTAGGAGATCAAGCCAATCAATACTAAAGGAAATCAAACCTGAATATTCACTGGAAGGACTGATGCTAAAGCTGAATCTCCAATACTTTGGCCACCTGATGAGAAGAAATGATTCATTGGAAAAGACCTTGATGCTGAGAAAGATTGAAGGCAGGAGGAGAAGGGGATGACAGAGGATAAGATGGTTGGATGACATCACTGATTCAATGGATATAAATTTGAGCAAACTTCATGAGTTGGTGATGGACAGGGAGACCTGGCATGCTGCAGTCCATGAGACTGCAAAAAGTTGAACATGACTGAGCAACTGAACTGAACTGAACAGAACATGGATCAAATTTGAAAAATTACGCAAAGTGAAAAAAAAAAACACAGAAGCTCATATATTGTATGATTCAATTTGTCTGAAAGGTCCAGAACTGGAAAATCCACAGGAATAGAACGTTAACTGGCATTTGCTGGGAGACTAGGGAATGATTGCTCTTGGGTCCTGGGCTCCTTCCGGGGTGACGAAACTAGTCTAAAATTAAATAGTGGTGACAGTTACACAGTTTTGGTAATATACTTTTATTTATTTATTTATTTTTAGGTGTTTTTATTTTTTATTTTTTTTGTATTTATTTATTTTTTTACACGAACTCCCAAACATGAACCCCCCTCCCACCTCCCACCCCACATCATCCCTCCAGATCATCCCCATACACCAGCCCCAAGCGTCCTGCATCCTGCATTGAACATAGACTGGCAATTCATTTCTTACATGATAGTATACAAATTTCAATGCTATTCTCCCAAATCATCCCACCCTCTCCCTCTCCCTCTCCTTCTCCCTCAGAGTCCATAAGTCCGCTCTACACATCTGTATCTCTTTTGCTGTCTTGCATACAGGGTCCTCATTACCATCTTTCTAAATTCCATATATATGTGTTAGTATACTGTATTGGTGTTTTTCTTTCTGGCTTACTTCACTCTGTATAAT
>SJYX01001361.1:196922-233311 GCA_006410675.1 Oreotragus oreotragus
GGAGGGATGATGTGGGGTGGGAGGTGGGAGGAGGGGTTCATGTTTGGTAGTTCATGTACACCTGTGACAGATTCATGTCAATGTATGCCAAAACTAATACAGTACTGTAAAGTAAAATAAACTAAAAATAAAAATTAAAAAAAGAAAGAAATGTGTATACTATCATGTAAGAAACGAATCGCCAGTCTATGTTTGATGCATGATGCAGGATGTTTGGGGCTGGTGCATGGGGGTGATCCGGAGGGATGAATTGGGGTGGGAGGTGGGAGGGGGGTTCCTTTTTGGGAGTTCATGTACACCCGTGGCGGATTCATGTCAATGTATGCCAAATCCAATACAGTACTGTAAAGTAAAATAAAGTAAAAAAAAATATATATATATATGATAGAGACAGAGTCAGAGGTAAAAGCAGCAGGGTCTGAGTCAGGTGCTTGGGAGAAGGGAGGCAGAGGGGTCAAGGGTAGCCTCCAGGGTCTGAATGAGCCTCTTGTTGAGTAGTGATGTCATTTCCCAATGCAGAGCCCCCTGGAAAAGAAGGATATGGGCATCATGGGGGACTGGTGGGAAATGAGACACCCATTATGGACTTGGTGAGGTGTTGAGATGTCATGGTGCCTGGGAGTCATTCACAAGGAAATTTGCAAAGAGTCACTGCTGACATTGGTGTTCTGAGATGGATAGAGTTGTCTGCAGGCTGTATTTGGGAGTAATGGGCTTCTAGGTGGGGCTTCCGAGGTGGCTCAATGGTAAAGAATCCGCCCGCCAAGCAGGAGATGCAGGTTCACTCTCTGGGTTGGGAAGATCCCCTGGAGTAGGAAATAGCAACCACTCCAGTATTCTGGCCTGGAGAATCCCATGGACAGAGGAGCCTGGTGAGCTATAGTCCATGGGGTTGCAGAGAGTCAGACATGACTGGGCCACTGAGCACACACACATGGACTTATAGGTGCTGTCGATTGTCCAAGGAGGATGTGGAATAAGTCTGTCATCAGGCAGATGGCATGGAGGACCAATGAGACTAAGCCCTCTGATGCAAAGGATATTTGACAACCTGCTCAGTGAAGGATCTCTATTTGGGTCCAATCCTGGGGCTCCTGTTCAACGTGCTAACCTAAACCTCCATGTTCCAGAGTCAGACTCACTGTGGCTGGTTTTTGGACCTCGGTCCCGCCTGTCTCTTCCCTTGGCTCACTTGTCCCATGGACCTCCCACTGAGCCTGCAGTGGAAATGTCAGAAGAACATTTGGAAGAAAAATGCTCTGTCTGTGGATGAGCCCTGCCCAGCAGTGAACAGTTATCTGATGTCTCCGAGCCTGTAGAATGGAGATTACACTATATGGTTATTATGATAGTTCCCCAAGCCTGGTGTGTAAGCAAAGCTGCTGAAATCCGTGTATGCCCTTAGCCTTCGAAGATGCTCTGAAGAATGCAGATATGTGGGCTGTTGTTATTTTTGTCCCTGTGCGCCTCGATTTCTGACCTTTCTTTCACTCTCTATTTTCTAACCTTTTTTTTTTTTTCTCCTTTCTTCATTTTAGAGAGACAATAGCGTTCACGCTTTTATCATTCTGCCAGAGCTTTGTATCAGCCAGCCTCTTTGGTGGATTCCATAAAATGTGCGAATGTCAGGCAAGATTAAAGAGTTCTCCAGGGAGCCCTGGGGACCTTAGGCAAGTATGTTGTCAGAGCTGGTGGGATCTGAGATGGTGTCAGGAGAGCTGAGAAGCACAGCTTGTGTTACTCTGGCCTCTGTCTGGGTGCCTCTGAAGGAACCAAGGAATCCTGTGATGATGATCTGCTTGAGACTAGCTCCTGCCAGGGACCAGGGCCTCCTGAAAGTGTGGTGGCCAGTGTCGCCTCTGGGCTGGGACAGCTGATGGGTTTGCCTGAAAGCCAATGGACATAAAGCTTCATGGTCTCTCAGGGATGCTTTCTTCCACTCAAGTTCAGTGTCACACACCCTTAACCCCTGATGGAGTAGCCATGGCATCGGGGGTCCCACCAAGGGGAAGCTGGGTTGGGGAGACCTTTAGTTTCTCCTAGTGGAAGAGATTCCATAGTTTGTGCTGTGCTTAGCTAGTTGCTCAGTCATGTCAGACTCTTTGTGACCCCGTGGGCTGTAGCCTGCCAGGCTTCTCTGTCCATGGGGGTTCTCCAGGCAAGAATATTGGAGTGGGTTGTCATGCCCACCTCCAGTTCCATAACTTAGTTATTGCTAATAAAGTTGTCATAACAAAGTACCACAGACTGAGTTGCTTAAACAACAGTTATTTTCTCCCAATCCTGGAGGCTGGACATCTGAGATCCGGGTGTGGGCAGGGCTGGTTCCTCCCAAGGTCTCTCCTTGGCCTCCTCTCTCTGTCCTCACCACACACAGCACCTCCTCTGTCTGGGCCCACATGGTCGTCTCTATATGTCTGCATCCTCATCTCCCTCTTATAAAGACATCAGTCAGATTAGGCCCACTGAAAAAAAAAAAAAAAAAAAAACTAAGACAAACCTAGACAGCATATTAAAAAGAAGAGACATCACTTGGCCAACAACAGTCTGTAGTCAAAGCTATGTTTTTTCTACTAGTCATGTATGGATGTGCGAGTTGGATCATAAAGAAGGCTGAGCGCCAAAGAATTGATGATTTCGAATTGTGGTGCTGGAGAATACACCTGAGAATCCCTTGGGCTACAAGGAGATCAAGCTAGTCAATCTTAAAGCAAATCAGCCCTGAACGTTCATTGGAAGATTGAAGCTAAATCTCCAATACTTTGGCCACCCGATATAAAGAGCTGACCCATTGGAAAAGACCCTGATGCTGGGAAACATTGAGGGAAGGAGGAGAAGGGGGCAGCAGAAGATGTAATGGTTGGATGGCATCACTGACTCAATGGAAATGAGTTTGAGCAAACTCAGGGAGATGGTGAAGGACAGGGAAGCCTGGCGTGCTGCAGTTCATGGAGTTGCAAAGAGTCGGAGATAATTAAGCAGCTGAACAATAGTAATGACCCTTCGTTGTAACAACCCTTACTACCTTATTTTTTGGGCTTCCCTGGTGGCTCAGATGGTAAAGAATCCGCCTGCAATGCAGGAGACCTGATTTTGATCCCTGTGGGAAGATTCCCTAGAAGGCAATGGCAACCCACTCTAGTATTCTTGCCTAGAGAATTCCATGGACAGAGGAGTCTGGGGGGTTATAGTCCCTGGGGCAGCAGAGTCAGACAAGACTAAGTAACTGAGACTTTTCTCACATATGAGCTTATTTTTAACTTAATCACTTCTGTAAAACTCTATTTTCAAGTAATATCAACATATGAATTTGAGGTGTGGGGGCACAGTATAACCCACGCACACTGGTGTCCTTATAGAGAAAAGGGTCTCAGAATTCTCTGGCTGCCCACTGAACCAATTCACTCCATAGGAAACTGTGATATTGGGGCACCAGGCCAGAGCTGTGGCAACTGGTCTAGAGTTGTGATGTTTCTTGTATTTGTCGGCTTTTTAAAATGTGTAATTGTTCATGATATATTTTCTTGTTGTAAATAAATCTGCATGTTCAAACGCACTCAACACACCCATATCTCTCCTCACCACTGCCTTTTACCCTACTTGTACCTAGCTGCCCCTGAGAGATGTTTAGAGGGTGAAAATGCTGAAGTGAAAAGATAAAATGTGTAATATTCACATGCTAGCACCCAGCCCAGGAGAGCTAATGGTGAAAACTGGGGTTAGCTTACTTTCTTGATAAGCCCTTCTAATACCTGCATTATCTTGCAAGTCCACTTCAAATCCAGGAATTCTGTTTAGGAATCTGTTTACATCAAAGATGGACAACTTTTTCTGGAAAAGACAAGATGATAACTGTTTTAAGCTTGTCAGGCCAAGTGGTCTCTGTGGCAACTGTTCAACTCTGCTATTACAGTATGAAAGCAGTCATAGGCAATAGAGAAGTGAGTGGGCATGGCTGTGTTTCAATAAAACTTTATTTATAAAAGCAGGGCAAGGGCCGGATTTGTCCTGTGGGGTGCCGTTGCTGGCCTCTGGTTTATGTATGAAATTTATTACACTCCGTTAAAGGCTAGTTAGGACCTGACACCTCGCTCTCTGTAGCTTTGCTTTTCCTGTTTATGTTTCTCAGTCTCCACACAGTGTTGCCTACATGGTGGGGGATGGGGGTAACCCACACGTTCTTATTTACTTCAGGTCCCACCCGGGAAATATATTGAGAAAAGGTTAACTCGCCTTAGGCATATCTTCTTAAGAGAGAAAGGATTCACTTTGAAGGGAAAAAGGCAAAAAAACAAACATTCTTTAGGCTCTTAGTACACAAGCATCTTCCCTGGATTCTGTGTGAGGCTGTGTCTCACTGAAACTCTTTCAGGCCCTTTTCCTTACTCTCTTGGGGTCTGTCTCATCACATCTGAAAAGGGGGTGAAGACGAGGAGTGGCTGGCAGCTGTGCTCACATCTCTGGGTTGTTTTCAGGATGAGGGACCTGTCTCGCAGCCATTGACTCGAGGGAAGGAATGCGTGCAAGCTCAGTCATGTCTGACTCTGTGACACCATGGACTGTGGCCCACCGGGCTCCTCTGTCCCCGGGGTTCTCCAGGCAAGAATATTGTAGTGGGTCGCCATCCCCTCTTCCAGGGGATCTTCCCGACCCAGGGATCGAACCCAAGTCTCCTGCGTCTCCTGCAATGGCAGGCAGACTTACCACTCCACCACCTGGGAATGCACTGAGGCAAGAAAGGTCGATGTCAAGTGCTGGGGCCTCTCCCCTGCCCTTTGATGGGTGGGGGCAGAAAGGCAGCCAGCTCCCCGCCCCCCTTCCTACTCTTTTAATCTGACCAGCTGTTCTCCAAAGCCCAGGACAAGGAAGCCTGGTGGTGAAAGAATGTGAAGGGTTGAAAAACTCCCTCCCTCTGAGTTGGAAAGGACACGGCAGAAGGAGTGGGGTGCTGGCAGATCACAATTTTCACAGGTCACCCTTCATCTGCTCTGAGTTACTGGGGCTTCTTCTAGGATTTCTTACCCTGGAAGAAGTAAGGAAATACTTGCCTTTTCCTGGATGAGGATTTGCCCATAAATTTGGTCTGATCATCCCGGGACCAGGAGGCACTGCTCCCTGCTGGACATCCTGATGTCAGGATGACCCACCCCTGGCAGGTCTGCAGTAGGAAGACATGAGGGATCCTGGGGATGGTGGCAGGAGAGGACCCAGTTCTTCCAGGCTTCTGAAAAGTGCAGCACTCACTCCTGGGGCCAGCTCCATCAAGGCGCTGGCAAGCCGGGTGTCCTCAGAATGTCTGTGCCATGCTCAAGGGATCCCTTTTGGAACAAGCCAGTTACCTCTGCTTCATGAACTCCAGATTACATCAAGCTTGAAATGGGTCTTCTCTCTCTCTCTCACTTTTTTTTTTTTCATCCAAACTGAGAATCTGGGCAAAAGTCCCAAGGCCCTGGAGACAACTGGGATTTCTTCTCCTGCAGTACCTGTCACTTGAGAGGATCTTACACTTAATAAGAGGGACCTATAGAGGCAGATGTGAGTCATTTATATGGGACATCTGTGTCCCTAGAACAGGCCACAAGATCACCCTAGAACAGATGGTTGGTTCCCTCTGAGTCTGATGGAGAAGGAACATTGTGACCACACCCTTAAGGGGTCGACATTCCAAGTGGATGGGGGTTTGCTCAGTGCTACCCATGCCCCATGGTGAGGGCCGTTCACTGTAGCCTGGGGCGGGGGCAATGGTGACCGTGACCCTGAGGGGCTCCTCTTGGCTGGAGAACAATGCCCACCTCTTCTCTGACAGGCTATGACCTGGAGCATGGATGTCTTGGTCAAGGATCACTCCTGCCCTCGGGCAGGGAAAGCGTCCTCAATGGCCTCCTCTAGTCTCTAGATCTCTCTCCTTTTCTGTGAAAACAACAGAGGTGGGTTTTTAAAACGTAACTGAGCAAGAGGCACACAGCAAACATCCCCCAGTCCTGCCACTGGTAACTACACATGCCTCCAGGATGCTCTGAATGCCTTTTCTGGCAGATTCCCAGGTTGAATGGTAAGCGTCCCCCCAAGACTGTTCTACTACTGCTCAAAGAGCAAAGGTTCCCTGATCAATAAAGAGAGGAGCTCAAAGTAGTCTGTTAGCCATGAGATGCTACATGGACCACCATCTGGGAATCAGTCTCCGTGCATTCACTGGGCACAGGTGTCCATAGCAGCCAGAGTTTGGTTGGTCCAGGAGGACCTCAGCTGGGCTGGGCTCTGGGCTGGTTGGCATGAGCCACGTACCTGCCATCCTTCTGGGACTAGCAACTGCCCAAGAGGTTTTCTTGTGGAAAAGGGTGAAGCCAACCTCACAACACGTTTCATGGGCTTTCCTGGTGGCTCAGCTGGTAAAGAATCTGCCTGCAATGTAGGAATCCTGGGTTCGATCCCTGGGTTGGAAAGATCTCCTGGAGAAGGGAACGGCTACTCACTCCAGTATTCAGGTCTGGAGAATTCCATGGACGGTAGAGTCTGTGGGGTCACAAAGAGTCGAGCACAACTGAGAAACTTTCACTTAAGAGGCTTCCCTGGTAGCTCAGTTGGTAAAGAATCCACCTGCAATGCAGGAGATCCCAGTTCAATTCCTGGGTTGGGAAGATCCGCCGGAAAAGGGATAGGCTACCCACTCCAGTATTCTTGGGCTTCCCTGGTGGCTCGGCTGATAAAGAATCTGCCTGCAATGCAGGAGACCTGGGTTTGATCTCTGGGTTGGGAAAACCCCTTGAAGAAGGGAAAGGCTACCCACTCCAGTATTCTGGCCTGGAGAATTCCATGGACTATGTAGTCCATGGGGTCGCAAAGAGTCAGACACAACTGAGTGATTTTCACAACACATTTCAAGCCCTCTTTGGTCATGTCCTTGCAAATGTCATCCATCAAAGCAAGTCTGTGTCCCTGGTCTTGTGAGCAGAAGGACGTGCTGACAGACAGAGGACAGGATGGCAGGGGTGAATTGCTGGAACCCAGAGTTGATCACAGTATCTCAGCCCTGCCTTTGGACTCTTGAAAGCGGGTGGTGCTCTCAGACTCCCGTCGTGACAAAAGCTGTTTAATGGAGCCCAGCATCCCCCATATTTCCAAACATATGTTGTACGTTCAGAGGACATCCTTTCTAACCTGTGTAAGCAGCTTTCTGCAGAACACACAGAGCCAAAATAAAACAGTATAATATAAATAGCGTGTGCTTTCTAACAAGCCAGGTCAGTTCCATCAGTATCCCACTGTCTCCAGATCGGAGAAACCACTCGCCCTCCCTCGTTTCCAGGCCCTCGTGCCTGAAATGGGAGTTAAACCACCCTTGACCTGTGAGGGATGTGAGGACTGAAAGAGAAGATAGGCGAGTCCTCCCTGGCAATGGGAGAGGCCCTGGGGCACATCTGTGGTCATCGTGAGAGATGAAGCACTTGTGCATCTGAACTAAGAGTTGTAGGACTGGAGGGGCCCTAGGAATTTGCCAGGAAGAAAGCCCGGGGCTGGGGTTGTTTCTAAGCTTGGTTTCTGATCATTCTGTCCTACCAACATTCCAACACATATGCCACGATTGTGGCAAGTTCTTTACGGGGTGTGTGACACTCCCTAAATATTTCAGACTTAGGAATGTGCATGGGGCCCCTCATTACTGAACCAGCCCCTCTCAGAAGAGGGCATGGGGTTACTGTCTTGGCGTGTGGGTTTGGCCATCTCTCTATAAGAACCTCTAGAGCCCAGCTGAAGCTAACAGACGTCTCTGTGGTGATTAGGTAGAGTGATAGCAAACCCAGAGAGGTACTGCGGGACAGGGAAGCCTGTTGTGCTGAAGTTCATGGGGCTGCAAAGAGTCGGACACGACCTAGCAACTAAACAACAATGACAAGAATGATAGAGCGAGGTGGGAGGACTAGGAGCAGCTGTGGGGACAGGGGGAGGGCAGGCCTGTCCAGAGGCGACATCTGGACACTGACCCGCAAAACCAGGAAGGAAGCAGAGAACCCTCTGGGCACAGACCGCTAGGATGGGGAACAGAGAAGGCAGAGCTCAGAGTCTGGACGGTAGGGCGAGCCACGGCACACGAAGAAGGCAGGGGTGATGTGGGTGGGCCTGGCGGGCCAGGGGAAGGGCAGCAGCATTCTGGGAGAACCTGGAAACCAGAGAAGCCAAGGAGTGTTGTGAGCGGACTTTCCTTGAAAATCAGGCTCGAATCACTCTGAAGGGAAGATGTTTCCAGAGATGCACCTGCAGGTGGGGAATTATTCAGTACAGAGGGCTTTCCAGGGGCCAGGTGAGAGGGGACCTGTTCCTGGTTGTCACACAAACTGAGAAGGACAACTCCAAGCAACTGTTGAAAGCTTCTGGCTGAAGAGGACACGCTCCTGGGAAGATGAGGCAGGTGAGGGGTGGTGCTGAGTGCCGTCCACACAGGTGCCGATCTGGGTTCCACGGAACCATCTTTTACGCTCTTCTCCAACTTCCCTTTAGGATCATCCCACTTAGCTGCTGCCAGGCAGCCCTCAGCTGCTTCACCTTCAGAACATACACCAAATTGGCTTTCAGCCAAACAGCCTGCTCTGTTGACTTTTTGTCCAATCACCACCCAACATCATGGAAACAATTCCTTGGATGGAGATGAAATATTTAAAAACAAGGAATGAGAAAAAAAAAAAGCAGAGTTTATTAAAAGGGCTCTATCATTCCAAATTGACACATTCAGTAACTCCTTTGTCATTCATCCTTATAGATATAAAATTATCATCTGAAGGGAGAATGTTAATAAAACTGACATTTCGCCATCAGTCAACTTAATTCACAATATAACATTTTCCAGATCCAATTATGTTTGCCTGATGACTGACACTCAGTGAACATTGTTGTTCACGTGGAAAAGTGCATTAAAAAGGCCTGGAGATAATTTATCACACAGAGGACTGCCTTTTCTGATGGGACAAATGTTAATACTGCCTTTTCCAATGGGAAGAATGTTAATGTGAAGTCGAGCAGGGGATCTCTCAGATGGAGGCAGACTCGCTCATTCTGGGAGCTCACAAGAGCCCAGGTTATGACAGCTCAGAGGGAAGGGCAGCGATCATGAGAACCCCACCTGAGACAGGACACCCCGGCCTTGCCCCAGATTAGAGAGCAACTTTCTCCCATCCTATCTGACCCCACCTTTACCAGTGCTAACCTCCATGCCCACCTCCTACAACTCACCTTCATGGGAGCACATTGGGTTTGCAGAAGGATGGGCAAAATGCATTGGGAGGCAGGGGATTCCAAGGATGTAAAGGAATAGAGTGTTGTTTTCCTGGGGCAACCATAACAAAGTGCCAAGGACTGGGTGGCTTAAACAACAGAAATTGGTTGTGTCTCAGTTCTGAAAGCTAAGAGTCTGAGATGGAGATGAGACAGAGTCTGAGATGGAGATGAGACAGAGTCTGAGATGGAGATGAGACTGAGTCTGAGATCAAGCTGTCGGCAGGGCTGGTTCTTTGCAGCCCTGGGAGGGAGAGGGAGAAACTCAGAGGGAGAAACTGGTCCATGCCTCTCTCCCCACTGCTGGTGGTTTGCTGGAATCTGTAACATTCCTCGGCTTGTGAATGCATCACCCCATCCCTGAGTCCATCTTCACATGCCTGTCTCCCCGTGTGCATGTCTTTATTCAAACCAACCATTTTATAAGGTGTTAAAAAATTATTCCAATACCTGTTAAAATGCTGAGGAAGACATTATTCAAGACTATTGCAACAAGGGACAGAGACTGAGCTCAGCCCCCAATACAGCAAAAACAGCAGGGGATTTATAGCCAGTGGGCAGAGCGAGGGGGTCAGTGAGTAGGAAATGGATAAGAGGGGACATCAAGGGTAGGGATTCTGGTGAAACTGACTCAGCAAACTCTTGTCACAGCTGAGTCAGGCAAGCCAAGGACAGGATGGGGAGTGAGGTGGAGGCCTAGTCGAAAAGGGGTCAGAGGATCCTGAGTAAGCTGTGAGGTCCGAGGACACCAGGCATATTGGACCAGGCCCCCCTCAATGACCCCATCTTAACTTGGTGACCTGCCAAGGCCCTACTCCCAAATGAGAGCATGTTCATAGGTGCTCAAGGTTAGGGTTTCAGCATTTTCAATAGCAGAGGGGAGGAGGAACCACCATTCAACCCATAACAGAAGGCATTCTTCATCCCTGACCTTGAAAAATCCACTGAGGAGGGTTGTCAGAAGCCCAGTTTCTCAAGACGCAAAGCCTGAGACAAGGGTTGGTGACTTGGGAGGACTTGAGCGGAGGGTGATGCTGTCAGGAGGAAACTGAAATGGGGAAGGAAGTGATATGGGATGGGAAGTGCTGAGCAGGAGCGGAGTCTCAGGCTGAGCATGGCCTTCCCCTGAACTGGGGGGTCCTTCCTGTCCCTGTATGAGTCAGCCCTGGAAAGGATATAACCCCCTCCCCGCCGTCATGAAATGATCTGTGGCTGAGGCTCATTCTCCTGGGGACGGGGTGGCTGGGAAACCCCAGGAGCCATAACGCAGCTGGAGGCTGGACCCTGTTGGCAAGAGGGACCATGCAGGGCAGTGCCAGGGGACCAGACAAGACAGAGCCAAGGGGACCAGACATGACAGAACAGGGGGACACACAAGACAGCACAGGGGCCCAGGGAGGACAGCAGGAGGAGGTGTGCCTAGAGGCTCATGCCCCCGCCAGCCTCACCATCAGCCGGGAGCTGCCAGACTTCCTGCTACATCCAACCTGCCCGAGCCATTTGGTACAAATTGCTGAGAACTAATGCCCTTTAATGAAATCAAGTGACAGTGACAAAAGCCCTAATTTTGTGTCTTTTCTATTCTCCAGCTGCAGCAGCAATGCCCTGAAGAGGTTTCTGTTGACCGAGTGCAATTTATCAGACCAGCCAAAGGATTAGGAAACGGCAGCCCTAACTCAGGTTTCCGCTCCCTCAAAATATTTATCTGTTTCTGATGTTCCATTGGGATGTCATCACTGTCAGCTCAAGGGTGGTGACCAAGCTTGTTCCAAATTGCTTTAAATTGAAGGAAAGAAATAACCTTTTTCCCCCTTCTGAGATTAGGGAGGAAAACTTTGTTTCAAAAGGAATTTTTTAAAAAACACTCAAAGGTTTGTATTGGAAATGGCAGGAAGAGACCCTTTTCGTTGAATGCTTTAAAAAAACATAATCTTATAGTTTAATATGTGAGGGAGGATGGGGGACAGGTGGAAGATAATTTCTTGAAAAATATTTTTTAAAATGTGTCCTCAAACAATGAGGCAGAATGGCCTTAAATATTCGAAGGATGAAATTTTTGGCCAAGTTAAAAAATTCTTCACATATTTGCACTGCTTGGTTTCCATGGGAACCCAAAGAGGTACTCCATAATGCCTTGAGAACTTCTATTTTTATATTAACCCTTCATATCACAAACAAAGGAAAATTAGAGGGGAGGGTGGGGTGGAGAGGGGTAGTTTACACACGCTTGCATCTCATTTCAAGACCAACGAAGTATGGTTTCACTGAAGAAGAAGTATGTCAGCACTTACCTGAAAGCAGAAAGCACACTGTGTATGCCAACCGTTTAGATTTGGGGACGTGGTGGGGAGAAATAATTAGCATAAATAAAACTCATTCAGCCCGCTTACATTTGTACGTGACTGGGGACTTGGATCCACCAAGATGTGTTTTCCGTCTGGAATCTACTGGCCCTGGGCTAAGGGGTTTGATCCTGGAAGCAGTGAGAAATGTGGGTAAGTGGTTATTACTCTGAGTCTACCCCCTGGCTCGTTCGATGCCCCTGGGTCTGAGTTCACAGCAGCCCTGAATACCCTGGGAAGAGCCTCAAGGCCATCGGAGCATGGAAGAGAAATTGCCTTTTAGGAGTTAATGTGAACCTCAGTCTACATCGGCGCCTTAGTCTTCATCGGAGGATGAAATTTTTGGCCACCTATTTCACAGACTCCCAGGACATTTAAATTTAAGCTCCTTTCCTCTGTGAGAAGGAAAAGGCAGAAGTCACAGAGGAAACAGAGGCCTTACCAACAATGGGAGCATAATATGGCTTCACAGATGTTTCTAAACCTTCTGAATGCCGGTGGAAAAAAAAAAAAAGCACAACAACAAAAACAGCAATGGGAGTGAGTAAATATGAGTGGATTTTTTTCAGGTCACATTTCTCCTCAAAATAAACCTATTTTAAAAATAATATGTGAATCAAACAGCACAGGAAGCTGATGAAGCTAAATGTGAGCACCTGTTTTTCCTACACAAGAAACGAAAATAAACTCACTGTAATGAAAATCAAGTGCAAAAACGATTGCCTAATTAATTGAATGCCTAACTGATGAGCTGTGCTCGGTAAATGTCTCTGGTGTCTTTTCCATTGATTGACAGTTCAGAGGGAGATGACAAGGCATTTTGGCCTCCAAAGATGTTAGTCCAGAGGTCCACCCTAATGGAGCAGCCTCTCAGCTCACCTGCCCAGCACCCCGCGTTTCTCTCATCCTTGGGGGAGGAAGTACAAGGGTGAGGCCAACAGGTGGTCTCAGGGTGGTTTCCGACAATTACTAAACTGCTGGGACCACAGAAGACACGCATAATGCCCCTGTTCCACTTGGCATTCAGCACAGTTGTAATTTTACCCACATTTTATTACCATTGTCTCCCCAGCCAGACTGTAGGCTCCATGAGGGCAGGAACTGAACATGTCTGGGTTTTCCCCATCATTTTATATTTAGCACCTATTCAGAGGCTGGACACAGTAAGAACTCAATATATACGTATGTGTTGAATACAATTAATGTTTAAGAAGAAGAAATTAATAATATCTGGTTAATTTCCTACTGCTTTGCTGTTCAGTCTCTCAGTCATGTCCAACTTTTTGTGACCCCATGAACTGCAGCAACCCAGGCTTCCCTGTCCTTCACCATCTCCTAGAGTTTGCTCAAATTCATGTCCATTGAGTTGGTGATGCCATCCAACCCTCTCATCCTCATCCCCTTCTTGTGCTACCTTCAGTCTTTCCCAGCATCAGGGTCTTTTCCACTGTGAAAATTATGCAAGGTGGTGGTGTAAAACAACAGATTTATTCTCTTACTGTTCTAGAAGTCAGAAATATGAAATGGGTCTCAGTGGACAGAAACCAAAGTGTGGGCAGGATTATGCTCCTTTCTGGAGGCTCCAGGAAGAGTCCATTTCTTTGTCTTTTTCATCTTCTAGAAGCTTTCTTCATTCCTTGGCTGGTGGTCCCATCCTCTATCTTCAACTCCAGCAGCATCAGGTCAAGCCTGTCTCACACTGTTCTCTCTCTGACTTTCTCTCCTACCTGGTTTGTCCACTTTTAAGGACCGTTGTGATAATGTTGGGCCACCTAGGTCATCTGGGACATTCTCCCCACCACAGGGTCAGCTCATGAACAGGCATGATTCCATCTGCAACTTTCATCCCCTTTCCCATGCAAGGTGGCGTGGTCACAGGGACCAGGAGCTAGGACATGGTTGTGTTTGGTAGGGACCATTATGCTACCTACCACAGATACCATCAGACAAAAATAGAGACTTCTGGAAGAAAGCAGGAGGAGACTACAGAAGTCCCCTACATATGAACCTTCGAGTTGTGAACTTTCAAAGATGCAACCACTCAAGGAACCAGAACCTGAGCCATCAATGTCAGGCATGCGTGAAACTGCAGCTTGCCCTCCAATTCCTCTTGCTGACCATCCTTCAACCCTACCATCTCCCACCTCCTCTCCTCCTCCAGTCGGCGACTCTTGCCTCTTCACTCGATGCCAGCCCCTGTATGCCAGCCATTGTGCTGCACTCCTATCCTTTTCAAGGTACTGTACCATAAGATTAAAAATGTTTTCTTTGTTTTTTCATGTGTGTGTGTATTTGCTTGCTTTTTACATATTATTTGTGTGAAAAGTTTTATAAAATTATGACAGTACAGCACTATATAGCTGGCTGTTATCTGGTTACCTAGGCTAACTTTGCAGGACTTGAGAATGAATTGGACCTACAAACACACTGGTAGAATGGAGCTTGTTTGTATGCCAGGGACTCACAGTATATCAAGGTGGTGTTTTGTTCATTTTTTTGTGCTGTCCACAGGGCCAAGCAGAGGGACTGTACTGTAGCTGTTTCGTTAGGAAATGTTTGTGGAATAGATTCATATCCCACACCCTCCTTTCAGGAAATGACCACCTGCTCTCCGTGCTCCTAATAGCAAAGAGACTCGCTGGACTCGCAAGAAAGCACAGATCAGAACGGCACTTCTATAATTAAATCTGGGCTCCTTGGTGATAGTAACCAACACACAGCAATCATAACTAGCCAGCATTCAGAGAGCACTTTTAAATCCACAAGGTCTTTCACAAACCTTATCCCACTGCATCTTTATCCACACCTTGTGGGTGGCAATGATTAGTTTCATTTTACAGAAGGGGAAAATGAGTAACTTGGTGAAGATCTTTTGAACTGTAGTGTGGGAGAAGACTCTTGAGAGTCCCTCAAACTGCAAGGAGGTCCAGCCAGTCAATCCTAAAGGAAATAAGCCCTGAATATTCATTGGATGGACTGATGCTGAAGCTGAAACTCCAATACTTTGGCCACCTAATGCGAAGAACTGACTGAGCTGATCAGGGTCACAGTGCAAGGCCATCCCATTTTATCACATTGCCTCCTGGAAGAAAAAGGAGATAAAATAGCCAGTCTTTGTGGTTCAGGTAAAAAGTTCTGAAAGTAAGATTAATGATGTTCAGGCATAGAG
The DNA here is from genome assembly GCA_006410675.1 of Oreotragus oreotragus. Lineage (NCBI taxonomy): Eukaryota > Metazoa > Chordata > Mammalia > Artiodactyla > Bovidae > Oreotragus > Oreotragus oreotragus. The sequence goes on from SJYX01001361.1 coordinate 211,701, forward strand.
AAAAGTCCACAGTGCGGGGCAGAAGCGTGAAGACCACGGTGGGGCTGGGGCATGAAGAACCTACTGGACAAAAGTGCAAAGACCGTGGTGGGCAGAAGCATTAGGGAGGGAGCAACTTTGATTGGCTACAGACAGGGACCCCAGGTATCTTCATTCTTCGAACTTAGTGTGGTCAGCACTCTGATCCCAAACTGCCATTTCTAAAATTATTCTCCACCACTACCTCCAGACATGACATGCTCCATCTCACTCTCCATCTACTGGTACTGTGCAACCCCTGAGACCTGACTCTGCTACTGTGGAAGTCCAATATGAACTGGACTGTTTTGGTTTTTTTTTTTTCTGAATTTCCGGTACCCACATCATGATTGATATGTGGTAAAACAAAATCAGTAACTGTGGAGTGACCTAAACACCATTTTCCTGATTTATTCCTTTTGGGTCTGATCATGTCCAAGGGAAGGAGAGTAAGAGGGAAGAAGGAGGAAAGAGGAGGCAGGGGAAGAAAGGGTGAGGCTCTCTCAAGGTCCTCGTGTTCTGTGGCTGGCTCTTCCTGTGGCCGATTAGACCACACTGTGGACTCCCAGAGGAATGCCTTTCAGAATCTTTCTTCAATTCCTTGTTTTCTCTGTTCTCCAGACTTCTCCTTCCTCACACTTTTCTGAAAGAATATTCATAAGGCACAGCAGGGTACAAAACCCCAAGAAATGAACTGATCTGCCCACAGTTAACTTTAGTAAAGTCCAAGGTGGGGAATTTCCAATTATCCAGGCTTCCTGTCCCTTCCAGCAACAGAGCCCCATCATCACTAACCAAGGAGGAGATAATGCAGATTCTAAGGCGAGGGTGGGTATGAATGGAGTACAGGACTCAACCCAGGCATCAGATATTCAAATGCCTTGATTGTGGTGATCCATGAAGAAACTGGAGATGGATGCCCACCCTTGAGAAATAATTTGATTGGGAGAAAAAAATGTTCCTAGCAACCCACAGAAGGAGTAGAGACAATTAATGGTTTATTCATCAATGTGTAATTGTGACCTAAATTGCATACATCAGGATGATGGGAATGGGGGGAAAGAATGGGGTTAGCATAACTCTCAAGTTATCTCTAAACAAAGCCAATCGGCAAAGATTTCCACTGATGCATGAATTTATTCGTTCAGACGTGTTAACTGGCACACCATGCCTTGATGATGGGCTCAGGGATAACCCAGGCAACAAGAAGGATAGGATTCTTGTCTGCATAGAATGCAAGGAAGCAAAACCTTGTGAACAGAAAGAACAAGAGGGACCAGGAAAGAAAAGGACAGGGTGAACCTACAGTGGGGACCACCCCCTCACTCACAGTCACCTCCCTGCCCTTTTGTATTTTTTTCCTAGTAATTATCACGATCTGAAATCATTTCCTTTGTTGAATTCTTTCTTATTTTTTAAGCAATGCTACATTTTTTTTCATCTTCTCATGGAAAATTTCAAACATATACCTAAGCAGACAGAACAATCTAATGAATCCCCGTGTACCCACATCCCTGCTCCCTCCATGATCAATTCATGACTCTTATTTCATCTACACCCACTGGTCTTCCGCCTACTGCCTTGTTTGAAGCAAATCCAAGTTCTTGTCTCTGTAAATATTTCCATATGTATTTCTAAAAGCTAGAGAATTGTTTTTAAAGTGTATTTCCATAATGCTGTTATCCCAACTTTAAAAATCAACAATAACTTCTTTAAAATATCAAATATCATGTCAACTTGAAATTCCCAATTATCTTCATACGATGGTCCACACATTGCAAGTGATTATCTTAAGTCTCTTAACCTACAAGATGCCTCTCTGATATTTTCCTCTCTTTCCCTTCCTCTTAATGTATTTATTGAAGAAACCAGTTCATTTGTCCCCCCAGAATTTCTCTGGTCTGGGTTTTGTGGATGACAACTTCATGTGTTCCTCTGACTTCTGCGTTTCCTGTACCGAATTATTTCTTGAGCATCCCCACCTTCCTCTTCAGAATGTAAATGAAATGAGGGCAGATGGTCTTCCCCTCCTTGTTCTCTACTGTATCTCTACTTCCAATACAGTTTAAACTTTTTATCTGTGCTTAAAACGGTTTGCTAAATGGGCAAAGGTGTGAATGATGAGATAGGTCTTTACACTCAAGAGAGGCCATACACACACAGGAATAAGAATCTTTAGAGACACGCAGACAGTGCTGCCTGTTGGTGGCTGTGGTTGTTTGGTCAGACTCCAGCTAGTGGCAGCATCCCCTTTCTTTTTTAATCAACACTGTCTCTTCAGTGCAGTCTATGGTTGTCCAATTTTTTTTGCTGTTTTTACGGGACCCGGTTTGTGCTATGTTAAAAATGAGATCGATCAACTGAATTTTTTGGAGAAGACTTTACTGCTCATTGCTCCAGCACAAATCGTGTCTAGCACGTAATAGTCTTCACAGTCCCCTCTGTGTGCAGAATAGATGTTCCGTTGTGGCTGAGCAGATTCAGCGGATGCTTGATGACACTGTTGCTGTATCTTTTCCCCATTTCCTTTCTAAATCATGGGAAGAGTGCACTGAAACATAACATTTCTTATTGCTTTTACCCCAGCGGCACTGTAGGGGGTGTTTACCAAGGGGCCTGAAACACAAATATTTTCAGAGATTTTCATGCAGTTGAGGACCCAGTCTATTTTGGGCTTGAGTAGATGGCACAATTGATCTGTAAACTTTTTGCTTCAACAATTACTCCTAATACTCTGGGTTTTCAAGATGTCATCGCTCTTTCCCTGCAGGTTGTATTACTGTCAACAATTCCTTCTTGGCAATGTGTTGGCTGTTAGCTGTGAGAGGTCACTCCAATTCTCCAATTCCAAATGCAAAGTCAGTGGCCTTTGAGCTCCAGGACCTCAGAAAGGAGGTGCAGGCAGACTTGGGGCAGGAGCCAGAAATGTCAAATGGGCTGCATTTCAATGTGGATCTGCAGAGGAAACGCACACACTCACACACACGCAGGCATGCATGCACATGTGAGCGCTCAAGTGGAGTTGGGTTATGAGCATGGCCAACATCAGCTCCAACTTCATCTGTTTATTGTGTCAGCAGCAGCTGCTAAGTGGAATTGGAGATGGGACTGTGCCTGTCTTCCCACATCAGTGGACCTGCATCTGCCATAACTTCATTTAACATCCCATTAGGAGAGGTGGTGCCACCAGCCCATCCAAGAATGGCCTCATTATCTCCTGCGACAGTGATTGCCTCACACACGGGCTAAACCAGGGCCCGGTTTGCATCAGGCTGTTCCACTGGCTTTGCTCCCCCTCCTCCTGCAGCTTCCTCTCCAAAACACCAGATGAGGAGCCGCTGGTGGCCTTCAGCCAAGAAACGGCCTGCACTCTGTCTCCTTCTAGCACTGAGGGGCTCCCTTTCTGTTCCCTCAAAGGAGGGGAGGGGCTCACAGCCCCCTAAAATACATGGGATTGGAGAAACAGACTCTCTTGTGCATTCATTTCCTGGATGTGCCTCCCACTGAGCCGGGCAGGGGCTGAAGTTCCAGACATCTCCATCTTGATTAGAACTTGAACTGCTTTATCTGCTCCAACACAGCAAAGGTCTATTAAATATATATAATTTATGTATTTATTGATGCTCAAAAAGAAAATAAAGCTCTCTGTGGACCTGAAACAGAAACACGGTGAGAAGGGGACTGAAGTTGTGGGCACGTTGGGCTCTAGTTGTTTTATTTTGTTTTTAATCTAGAAATAAAGGGGCAGTAGTAATGAGACAGTCGTCTTCTCTGAGAATTGAATTCGAATACTAATGTTAACAGCTGTCTGTCACTCTGCACACCTCTACATTTCTAAATGGTTACTATGTTGAGAACAGTAATTGTTGTGTTAGTAAATGTGTGGTCAAAACTCTTAAAAAAAAAAAAAAAAAGAATGGACCAGAAGTGGTAGAAGGTTTTGGTTCCTGAGGCCAACCCCCCGGGAACGGGAAACCGCAGCTAAGTTTGTGGATGAAGCCAGGAGAAGGTAGAAGGAGGCTAGGAAATGCTAGGAGCAGAGGAGCCGCATGGTCAGACATGAGTTGAGCTGCCCATTGGCCCCTTAACTCCATCACTTCCTCCCTAACATCCCCATGGGCTGGAGGGTGGGACCCTTTAAAGCAACACTAGTCTGGACAAGGATTCTCAGGGTCAGAGGATAAACAACTGTCAAATCACTAAACAAGGTTAGATGGAGGGTGGGGAGAATGAGAGAGAGCGCGAGAAGAGCCCTCCCCCACCCTCCAGCTCAGCACAAGGTTCTAGAGACTGTGAGGGAGGTGCAACTAATGGCAGCAGTGAATACATTACATTGTTAGCTTAAGGTACTCACCACTGATGTGAGGCAAAGATTAGAAAAACTTCAACAATGGAAATCCTACGGACAGAGGAGCCTGGCAGGCCACAGTCCATGGGGTTACAAAGTGTCCCACACAACTGAACCCACATACATATACACAGTGACTCTAGAATACCTCTCGGGGCCTCAAAGAGTTAAAGAAAGAAATAATAGACAAAGGTAACAAAATGTTATGACTCAGATACAGATTAAAAGCAGATCATTTTTTAAACCCCAATTAACGATCTTAGAAGTGAAAAATACAGTCACTGGATTTTTAAAGTCACAAATGGATGTAAATCTGGTTATAGAAAGATGTATGGACTGGAAGACAGTACTCTGACGCATGACATATGTATAAAACATTAAGACGGGTGAAAGACAAGTAAGACCATAAAAGAAAAGCTGAGATTCCAACATCCAGGAAGAAAGCATAAAGGGGGACGAGAAAGAAACAATATTTGAAGAAAGCATGGCTACAAACTTTTAAGATTTGATGAAAAAGCATGAGCTTCTCTGCTAAAGAGCCACCTTGAGTGCTGCGTAGGATAAACACAAGTAAATCACAATGAAACTCTTGCAGAACAGAAAAAAAAGAAAGAAGATATCTAGAGCCACCAGAATAAATCATATTATTACAAAAGAATGACAAATTAAACTGACAACAAACGTCTCATCTGCAACAACAGATCCCAGGAGACAATGACCAGCATCTAAATGTGAAGGAAACTTAACTCTTCAATGTTCCCTGGGAGGCCACTGTTCAAGAGCAAGGGCAGAAGAGAACAAGGTATTTACAGTGAGGGAAATGAAATGCATGCTTTACCATCGTCCAATCATTGCAGAGAAAACTACTACAGGATATGTTTCAGAAAGGAGAGAAGTGAACCAAAGGGGAAACAGCAACCTGCCAGAGACAATTCTGAGCAAAGAAATTGATGAAAATATTTTTGTAAGTCTATTTAACTGATTAAAATGTTAACTTAAGGATATTTAATTGAAGTTTTAGACAACAATATAGGATGGGACAGCTTGACATGGACAAAAATGTCAAATAACTTGATAGACTTTGTTAGAAAAATGACAACCATGTCAACAGTTTGTGCAGCTGAAATACAGAGAAAGACATTGTATCACACCTTTCAAACTAGAAGGGGAAAGGACACATGAAAAAATTTTTGTAATTAAAATCTGGAAGGGAGAAAAAATGGAAGCAAGCATAAATACAAAGCAAATATAAGTCGATAGAGAAATATATACTGATATTCAATAAATATGACAATCAAAATTACCTACAAAAGTCAGAGAGCTACATAAATAGAGAATAAAAAATCTAGTTACATGTCATTTAAAAGAGACAAATCAAGAGCCAAATGACAGGGAAATATTTCAAATGAACAAGTAGAAAATTTTGTACATATATATATACACAACATAACTTGTGGGTTAAAAAGCACATCACAGTCATAACAGCAAACTATTTAGAATTGATTGGAAAAATGCCATTTGTATCAGAATTCATGAGACTTAGAGCAGTCTTTAAAATTAAATTGCAACTTTCAATGCATTTCTTTAAAAAGTTATTAAATAAGTGAGCTAATCATTTAATTCAAGACCCTTTTAAAATAAGAGGAGAGGAGAAAAGAAGTAACAGATAAGAACAAAAAATAACAAACACAAAAGAGAAAAAATGGAGAATCCATAAAACCACAATCTGGTTCTTTAGAAAGGAACTATAAAACAGTTGTCTGAGTGTGATGATCAAGGTGAAAAAAGAAGGCATGAATAAATAGGACTAGGAACTCAATGAGTTTAAAATCATAAAATATTATGGACAATTTTTGTCAATAAATATGAAAACTTAGAAAACATGGACAATTTTCTAGGTGAAAATTATAAAAATTATTCAGACAGAGGTTCTGGTGGTGTTTAACAAAGAGTTTCACAAAAGCTTCAAGGAACAGAAAATTTTTTCTTATACAGATTGTTCCAGAGAATAGATAAAGCAAATAAAAAACCTGACTCTTTTTTAATGCCAGTATAATTTGATATCAAAACTGGACAAGGACATTATGAGAGAAGAAAATTACAGGCCAGCCTCACAAAGACCATAGAAGCAAAAGTCCTAGATTAAATATTTGAAAGTTGAATCTCACAATGTGTCAACAGCAGTACATTGTAGTCAAGTGGGTTTATTTATCCTGGGAAGTAAGAGGCAGTTCAGGTAAGAGTCTAGGACGGTCACATATGGATCTGCCTCCAATGGACTGAAACTGTGCCATTTGCAGAGATGTGGATGGACCTAGAGAGTATCAAACAGAGTGAAGCAACCGGGGCTGGAATTTTAAGTGCCCGGGATCCCTGCGCTGGCTCAGGAGGATATGTGGATGGGCCTGGGTGGAAGGAGACCCCATGATGCTGGTCTCACAGCCCCGTCAACCACACCCCTGGACAGAAGCGAGACAGGGGAGCCACAGAACCTGCAGCTGTGGATCCCTGAGTGGTAGCGGCTGGGGACTCTCTCTGGCGTTTGAGTTAGGACTTGCCTTTCCTCCCGTGACACCTGTTGGATTCCTTCCTGCCTCCCTGGTCCTTCTAGGCCCCAGCTGGGGTGGGAGTAAGTAATCATTCAGAAGCTCCTTGGGAGGCTGGACTTGTCTGGACAGCAGCCCTGATGGATGGGATGCAGCCGTAAAGGTCAGTGAGAACATGTGCGATGGGTTTGGAACAAGGTCACCCAGATGGTGCACAGCACCACGCTCAGAGACCAAGGATGCCTGCAGCCCTTGGGCAATGAGATTTCAGAGAAGGGGTGGGGTGAAGTGAAGCCCAGGGACCAGCAGGGGCAGCTGCATTTCGGTGATCCTTTGGGGTTGATCGAGTCCAGCTCAAAAGCCTCCCCTGTGTTTTCCCACCAAAAGGTCAGAAGTGACTCCTCCAGCATGAACGCAGCATGTTATTGTAGAAGTACTTGGGGAACAGTCACATGCAAACTATTGTTCCTGTTTAAAGTGAACCGTGGAAACCCCACTATTTCCCAACCCCTGCACTCCGGCTTCCCTGGTGGCTCAGACAGTAAAGAAACTGCTTGCAATGCAGGAGACCTGTGTTTGATCCCTGGGTTGGGAAGATCCTCTGGAGAAGGGAATGGAAGCCCTCTCCAGTATTCTGAAAAATCCCATAGACAGAGGAGCCTGGTGGGCTATAGTCCATGGAGTTGCAAAGAGTTGGTACATGACTGAGCAACGAACACTTTCACTTTCTTTCATACTCTCCCTGTTCCCTTGAGCAGCACAATTTTTTCCTTGTCCTTCCCACCACCCAGCCTACCTCTCGGGTGCACATCCAGTCTCCTAGACCTCCTACAAGCACCTCACTTGGAGCCCTCTCAGCTGCTCCCCCTGTAAACATCAGCTCCGTACTATGTTCCCGTCTCTCCTTCCAGTACCCCCTTGGGCTAGACCATGGATCCCAACTCCAAGTCAGGCATGGTCTGTAGGGGTGTGGGAGGCCTGGGTTCCTGCTGCCACCTGATTTCCCCACTGTCCCAAGGGGGTAGCAGCTCACAGGGTGGTGTGAGGATGAGCTGAGGAGGAACTTGAGGCACAGTAGTAGAAAGAAATTAGACCAGGGCAGGAGTTCCCACTGGGCAGAGCTCACTGCTTGCGCCTCCCCTCTCCTCCTCTCTGGTTAATTAGATCAGGCTGCATGTTTCCCTGCTGGGGAAACCATGATGGAGGAGAGGATCCCAGGGAGCAGAAGAGCCAGCAGGCTGCATCTTCGAGAACATTCCACTTCTGCATGGCTTGCAGACTCCGAAGCTCCTGGGGCTCACTGCCCTGGCCTCACAATTGAAGCACCTGCTTTCAAAAGTGCACACACAGACTTCCCTGGTGGTCCAGTGATCATGACTCTGCACTTCCAATGCAGGGAGTGTGGGTCAGATCCCCAACCTGGTAAATAGATCCTCATGCCATGTGGCTTGGCCAAAAAGAAGAAGAAGAAAGCACACACACTGAGATCCCCTAAACTAATGGAACCAGGATCTGTAGGCCTGGGGTCTGAGCATCAGCTCCTGTGAACTCTCTGTAGGAGATCACCTCCAATAAGCATGAGGATTTGCATACTAGAGATGAATGCTTCTCAAGGCTTCTAAAAAGGTGCAGAAAAATCGTCCCAGCAATTACAGAGCAATTACAAAATTGCCGGTGTGTCACCATGTGACTTGCCACCCTCTAAGGGAGGCTTTCTGCCTTACTCCAAATGCAGCAGAGACCCCAGTGCCCGGGGGAGCCAGAAAGGCCCCTGGCGCTTGCCTCCCCCACCCCGCCCTTCCTCATTTACATACTTTTCTTTGTTAAAGAGGGTTATTTGTTTAAAGGCAAAGAATCTCATCGGATTGTCACAGGCAGCAATATCTTAGGCCTTTACGGCTCTTTGGGGACACAATTTGTGTGTCATTTTGCTTTTTATTGCTTTTTATTGGCCGTGGGACTGCTGGAGAGAAAATGAGGACTATTTATCATGCACAGAGGAAATCTGCCACAGAGCTCAGTGGATAGCTGTCAGCCAGAGGGAGAGGCAGCCAGGGGGATGCTGTCGGCTGGAAACAAGTTGTGGGGATAAAGTGATGAAGGGCAGCATATGAGAGTGTTCGTGCGTCCTCAACTCCCGGGGCGAATCAGCGGTCACAGGCTCATCCCATCACCAGGCATCATGGAGGAATCATGAGTGTTTTCAAAGGCGAGAGAGCCATCCTCCCCATCGCGTAAAAAGAGGCGCTTCAGATCACAGACAGCCCTATATTCACTTACTGGACTATGGGCTGCCCTTAGGAGACTGGGGGTCTAACCGCGAACATGCAGCGTCAGAGGGCAGGCTGCGCAGAGCCCATGGAAGGCAGGCGAGGCCTCTGTAACAGGGGATCTCTGACACAGGCAATGCTGCGTGTGGTCCTGAGCTGGACCATCTGCCAGGAGCCCAAAGTTTGGAGCACAGATGTAAGCAGGGTTCCAGGAGGGGAAGGAGGGAATGTTAAAAATTTAATATTGATCAGCCTTAAAGAAAAGAAGGAAATCCTGGCATTTTCAACAAAGTGGATGGACCTGGAGAGCATCGCACCAAGTGAAATAAGCCAGACAGAGAGCAACAAATGCAAATGCACAGAGTGATTTATATACACCATGTCCAAAAATACATAAGTGAATATATAAGATTTTTAAAAGGCAAACTCATAGAAACAGTTATTGCCAGAGACCAGGGTGAAGGGTAGGAGAAATGGGGAGATATTGGTCAAAAAGGTTCAAGCTTTCAGCAATTAAAAAAGAAACTGACTGTTTCTATTCTTATGGAACACAGATGATCAACCAGAACCAGAGTTTAAGCCAATTAAAAAAAAAAAAGAATTAAAAAAACAATAAAATTGGGGCAAAATACAGATCACAAAACTGACCATCTTGAACACTTTTATGCACGCAGCCCAGCGGCAATAAGCACCTTCCGGTTGTTGTGCAGCCATCCCCACCATCCGTCTCCAGAACTCTTACATCTTCCCAAACCCCCCATCTGTCCCCACTAAATACCAGCTCCATATTCCCCTCCCCCAGGTCTTGGCACCCACCATTCTACTTTCTGTCTCTGCGATTTTGACTACTCTGGATGAAAAGAGANGCCATCCCCACCATCCGTCTCCAGAACTCTTTCATCTTCCCAAACGCCCCATCTGTCCCCACTAAATACCAGCTCCATGTTCCCCTCCCCCAGGTCTTGGCGCCCACCATTCTACTTTCTGTCTCTGCGATTTTGACTACTCTGGATGAAAAGAGAGAAAATTTAAAATAAACATTTAATTTTAGAACAATTTTAGATTTTTAGAAAAATTGCAGAAATAGTTCAGACAGTTCCCATATCCAGTTTCACCTATTATTAGCATCTTACATCAGTAACGTGTTTGTAAAAAAAATGAACTCCTATTGATACATTATTATTAACAAGAGTCTACAGTTGACTTGAAATGTCCTTAGCTTTTCCCTAACGTCCTTGGTTAGGCTGCAGGGTCCCATCCAGGACTCTGTATGACTTTAAGTCATCAAGTCTTGTCAGGCTCCTATTGGCTGTGACAGTTTCTCAGACTTCCCCTTTTTTGATGACCTTGACAGTTTGGAGGGGTCTAGTTAGATCGTTTGTAAGATTTCCCTCTATTGGGNAGGACTCTGTATGACTTTAAGTCATCAAGTCTCTTCAGCCTCCTATTGGCTGTGACAGTTTCTCAGACTTGCCCTTTTTTGATGACCTTGACAGTTTGGAGGGGTCTAGTTAGATCGTTTGTAAGATTTCCCTCTATTGGGATTTGTCTGGTGTTTTTCTCATGGTTAGACTTGGGTGGTGGGTTTTGAGGCAGAAGATCACAGGAGTAAGATGTTATTTTCATCACAATCAAGGGTACTTGCTATCAACATGATGTATTACGTTGATGTTGACCTTGAACACCTCTGAGGAGTGTTTTCCAGGCTGTTCCTCTGTGAAGGTCTTCTTTCCTGTCCTTCCTGGAAGGAAGTCACTCTATGCAGCCCACACTTAGGGGTGGGGAGCTATGCTCCCCGCTCTTGAAGAGTGATTTAATTTTCTTTCCTCCCTGTCTTTCTTAGACTGTTGAGTTGTGGAACAATCTAATGGAAGCATTTCCCATTTACACCATGCCACCCCAAACTCTAGATTAAATCTCAAAGTGAGACGAAGCTCAGTCCAGGGCCCAGAATCTTGTCAAGTGCACAACCTCCCCCTGAACTGGAACCACTGGCCGGGTCTTTGGTGCTGGGATCAGAGCTGAGCTGTCACTGGGAGCAGCTTCCTTGGTCAGAGTGTCACATCCTCTGGACCATCTCTCACTGCTGTGACCCAGCCATGCATGAATGGATGCCCCAGGGATGGAGGTCCACCTTGGTAAGGAAAAGAGGCTTCCACCCCATCACACCATTGGCCATTTTGCGTTGCTACATATTTACCTCTTGCTCTTAAATCTTGGCTCCTTGGCCTGGCTATATGGCCCTGGTGTGGGGCTGAGAGTGAGATCACATCTCGGGATCCTTTGCATCAAGCCCTTATCCCTTTGGTGGCTTAGTGATAAAGAATCTGCCTGCCAATGTAGGAGAAGTAGGAGATGCTGGTTCCATCCTTGGGTCAGGAAGCTACCCTAGAGGAGGAAATGGTAACTGCACTGGTCTCATTCCAAGGGTTCACACCCTCCTGTGGCTAGTGGCTATGGTGCTGGACAGTGTCAACCTGGAAAGTTCCATTGCTCGCCACTGCCCTTAGTAGTCCAAGGGAGCCCTCAGAAGGTGCTGTGGATATGACAGCAGAATCTCTGGGGTCTGCCAGGGAGCAGTGCTCCAGAGGGAGGCCCAGGGCCTTCACAAGCTCCTCAAAGCCATTCATGACCCAAAGAAGACCAAGGCACCACTCGATCAGTCAGGCCATGCAATAGGAGGCAGGTAGGAAGGCTCATCCTTCTCACTTAGAGACACCTTACTGCCAGTTCCTAGCTGTTTATCCAAGTTCAGGCTCTTTGTACTGTGTTTACTTATCCTGAGAACAAGCCTAAGGCTTTGGAAACCTCCTGTCTCCCGGCAAAGATGTCAGAGTACTGATGAAATCCAGGGGACCTGGAGGGACAGCTCCTGGGGTCTCCCATGAATGAGGACCTTCCTGCCAACTCTGAGGTAGAGGCACAGGGTCTTCAGTCCCACAGCACCTCCTGGGAGATGGTGCTCCTGGGATTGGTGCTCTGGCCTCCTGTGGGAGGTACCTGCCTATACTTCCCTTCACTGGGAGAACCCTGGGCTGGTCCTCTNCTCCCATGAATGAGGACCTTCCTGCCAACTCTGAGGTAGAGGCACAGGGTCTTCAGTCCCACAGCACCTCCTGGGAGATGGTGCTCCTGGGATTGGTGCTCTGGCCTCCTGTGGGAGGTACCTGCCTATACTTCCCTTCACTGGGAGAACCCTGGGCTGGTCCTCTGTGTGGGATTCTGCCCAGAGCACACACTGCTGCCAAAACAAGTTTAAGGTCAGGGAGACGGCAAAAGGAATTGACGTTTTGTGTCCTTGACTAGAAATGAGGGAGGGGAGAAAAGGCACATTTGGGCCAACATTTCAATACTGGAGTCCTCTCAGGAATCCACTAGGGGAATCTGTCCTTCCCCCTTGGTCCTGCAGGCTGGAGGCATGGGGGTGGCTCCCAGTGTACAAGGGCGGGATGCTAAGGATAGAAATGGAAACACAGCGGCTCCTGGTTCTAGCCCAGGCAGCTCAAGGCCTGTCTCTTATACGTATCTAGATGTGTATAAGAGACAGGGTTTCCTCGGTGTGTATGCCCAGCAGTGAGAGCTCTGTCTTTTGGCTCTCAGTGTACAAGGGCGGGATGCTAAGGATAGAAATGAAAACACAGCGGCTCCTGGTTCTAGCCCAGGCAGCTCAAGGCCTGCACCATTGATTTACTTAGTCATCTTTCCAATGGTTGCCAATAACAACCTGGGTCTGTAAAAATAAGACTTAAAAAAAAAAAAAAAAGACTTTGCAGAACACTTGCCCAGAACAGTCTAAGCAACTCAGTCACCCAGAGGGTGAGTTCAGGGACCCATGCATGCGTGCATGGGTGCTAAGTTGCTTCAGTCGTGTCCAGCTCTGTGCGACCCTATGGACTATAGCCTGCCAGGCTCCTCTGTCCATGGGATACTCCAGGCAAGAATACTGGAGTGGGTTGCCATGCCCTCCTCCAGGGGATCTTCTCCACCCAGGGATCGAACCTGCGTCTCTTGTGTCTCCTGCTTGGCAGGTGGGTTCTTTATCACTAGCACCACCTGGGAGTCCAGGAACCCACTTCTGACAAATCAGCCATGCGAGGGCCTCCTCTGCTGGACCGTTCGTTGTTACAAAAGCCACCTCTCCTCCTATCCCTTCCCTTTGGAGCAGCCACCTGGCCCGGCATACTCACTTACCCTCCTTCCTTCTCCCAGAAGTGTCACCAAGCGTTACCTGCAACCGACGAAGCATTTAGAGGTCAGGCCTGAGTGAAAGGTTGACCAGGTCCCAGCCTAATAATTCTACCTCTAATTGTGAGGCTTATGCCATCTCCACCGAGATGTTCATGCTATTGTGGGGGTTTGTTTAAATTGTAAATGACAAGTAACTGATCACATTGACTCATCTTCTCTTCCCTCAGGCCTATCTGCTGGCTATTTGGGGTCCCAAGGTCCCAGAAGTTATTCATTTAGTTGTGATCCCTCCTCCACATGTGCATTAAAGCATTGAACAACATGTTACATACTGAATAAATGTTGTGATTGATTTCAGGCTTTTCAATCAATGTCACTTATAGAACCAGAATTTGCAGCACTGGGGGACATTTGGCACACAAAATTAGTTCCATGGATGTTTGCGTTGGATGAGGGGAGGTTTTCCCACCCCCCAAGTGGAGGATGTGGGTGGAGGAGGGGTGCAGGCAGGGGCTCGAAGACTCTGAAATCAAAGCTGTCAGTGACCCTCCTTTTGGAAGGCTTAGATGCCTGTAATTCAGACCTTGCTCTGGTTTAAAATGGAGGAGACAGAGCACATTTAGAAACAGAACAAAATTCCGACCCACACCAAAAATATCTGTATCAGATCCGTACCCATGACTCAGTTGGTGCGAAAAGAAGGCATCTTGTTATCACAGCTCAGTCATCTGCGCTCAGCAACCAAAATAGGACATTTGGCAACCAGTCAAATGTGATCAGTTGCTGCTCAGAAATCGAATCCAGGTTCAGGCTGGGATGGCCTGATGTTCTGCCAGCTTCCACCTGCCCCAGTCCAGCCCCAGTTTTTCATAGAAAACACTTGAGGTGTCCCTGGAGTTGGAACAAGAAGGGTAGAGGGGATGAGCAGAGCACCACTCCAGACCCCCTGTGAGGGCTGCTCCCAGCTCCTGGGGGGCTTTTCCCATAATTGCTTCTGCGTCTCTTTGGGTAGGAATATTCAAGTTCCCAAGAGACTGGAGAAACCCATATCACATGGAGAGCTGTGATGATGGGCAGGTTGCATCTAAGCTGCTTCTCACTTGGTGAATCTCATCTGATTTCTGTTTATATCTTAAACACTCTGTCCCACTCAAATTGTAACAAATATATATTTCCTATATTAACAAGCCAGGAAAGTTGAAGACCTCGAAGCATGTTGAGATGACCTTGCCTTGCAGAGAGTAACAGATGAAAAACAAAACTGGTATTAACTAAACACCAAATTCCAACTCCCACTTGGCCCCCTCAACCTGCTCCTGCCCCCCAAGGCTCAACACTCAAAGGCTGCAGCTTCTTGTTGTAAGCCAGGAAAGTTGAAGACCTCGAAGCATGTTGAGATGACCTTGCCTTGCAGAGAGTAACAGATGAAAAACAAAACTGGTATTAACTAAACACCAAATTCCAACTCCCACTTGGCCCCCTCAACCTGCTCCTGCCCCCCAAGGCTCAACACTCAAAGGCTGCAGCTTCTTGTTGAGGGAGAAAATGAAGACATCAGACCTCTTCAGAGTGCAGGCTCCTGTGTCCTGCGTGTCTTGCCTTTTATGGCCGGTGAACATGTGCAGCGAGCTGTAGCAGCCACATCTTTAAGGATCATAGTGCACGTTCACTTGGTACATTGCCCCAAACAGTAGCTTTCACTTGCATCTTTCCAATGTGCTGGGGAAAGTGATCTTATAAATCAAAGCTCAGATTTTGCTTAGGTTTGGTCTACTCTTAAAAGAAAAAAAATCCAGGTGGAGATTTTGTGTTCAGCCTTTGCCCATAAGGTTGGGAAGATCCCCTGGAGAAGGGAAATGCTACCCACTCCAGTATTCTGGCCTGGAGAATTCCTTGGACTGTATAGTCCATGGGGTCGCAAAGAGTAAGATATGACTGAGCAGCTTTCACTTTCACTTTGTCCATAAAGCTTCTATGTCAGCTACGGTTTATTTATGGAAAGTAAGAATGCCAGTAGTTTGAGGTGGAGAGAAAAGAGATGATATGGTTAAAAAAAAAAAAAAAAAAGATGGAGGACAGGGAGGAAATGGGGTTCCAGCATCCAGGAGTCCTCCTGTGTATTTGCACAGGTTCTTAAAGTTCCCTGCACAGCTCTCTCCCATACCTCTCTGCATGCTCCCTATATCAACTGGGGTCCACATCACTGGCACAAGGACCCCATTTCTCCTGCTCCAGCACCTCCTGACCCTGAGCTTCATCTTCTGCTCCAAGCTCCCAGCTGAGACCTTCTCAGGACAGTGGGGGCATCTACCAAACCCAGCCTCTCCCCTGGCTAAATACGCTGGCCTTGTTCCTCTCACACCCTGCAGTGTTGACGCTGAGGAATCAAGAGTAGAGGATACCTGAGGACAGCTCAGGGTTCCAGTCCTGCCTGGACACCTCAGATAGGTCACTTATCTTCAGTGAGAATTTGTTTCTTCATTGACCCCTTCCTGGAGCATCTGTGAAGATAAAATTAGAATTGTTTTTTGTCTAAACACTATTTAGTTTCCAAGGTCTCTGACACATCCAGGCATGTGTTATTATTCTTACAGTAATTATTCTACCAAGCTACCCAGGCTGAGAGTTCTAGTAACATCATTCACCTGCCTTTCCAAGCTCCGGTCTAACTGGTACTTGAGAACTGTAGCCTGCCTCTCACATGTCCTATGCATCTGTCCCCTTCGTCCATTTTTAAGGTCACTGTCTAGCTGCATTCTCCAACCTTCAGCCACCCAGGTACAAAGCCCCCTCCCTCCCCAAGGGTCCTGGCTGCAGCACCTACCCTGAGAGTCTTCTTAAAGTGAAGCTCAATTCTGGGACTGTCATAGCCAGACACCATAAGACACCATGGGTGGGTTCATTGGAATAAACTGGTTGCCTGGCGGGGACGGGGATCTCAGTGAGTCTGGTCCTTACAGCCAGCCAGGGGGAGCTGCACATGCTAACCCCCAGACCTCCCACTTCCTACCTCCTGCATCATCACCTGGAGAACCCTGCCCCCCATCAAGACCCAGGTAAGCACCTGCATTACCATTAAAGTGTCCCAAATACCCCTAGGGATTTCCAGACCCCCTGCTACCCACCCTGGGGGTAAATCATTGCTCCTAGTATCTGTCTGGTGCTGCAGGAAGCTGCTCTCACCCTCCTCACTTCCCTTGAAGGCTCTGGGCACAGGGACTCCACCCAGGCTCAGCAAGCCTGGACGAGTTGAACTAAATTGGAGTGACCTCCGCCTAGTCCCTGGTCCTCTGCCTTGAGACTGGTACCCTTGGACTTCCCTGGCGGTCCAGTGGTTAAGAATCTGCCTGCCAACTCAGGGGACACAGGTTCAGTCTCCGGTTTGGGAAGATCCCACATACCGAGGAGCAACAAAGCCCGAGTGCCACAACCACTGAGTCTGCTCTCTAAAGTCCATCCTCTGCAGCTAATAAAACCCAAGGGCCTAGAGCCTGTGCTCAGCAACAAGAGAAGTCAAGGCAGTGAGAAGCCTGTACATTGCAACAAAGAGGAGCCTCCCTGCCACGGCTCACCACAACTACTAATGGAGAAAACCCGCACAGCAGTGAAAACTCGGCACAGCCAAAAAAAAAAAAAAGACTGATGTACCCACTTCCCTTTTCTCCATCCACTAGGCAGAATCTGTAGGAGAATGCTACACAATGCTACGTAGAACCCTACACAGAATGCCCACTTGTGTGATGAGCTCCAATCAGCTTGGGAGCCTTCTGATTCTGATTGCTTGATGTGATAAAACATAAACAGACTCCAAGTTCAAAGCTGAGACATAAATGATGGAAACCTCATTTTTTTTCCCAAAACAAGCTGGGTCACAGTCATAGGATACAATGCCTTGCTTGTAAAATATTGGTTCTTGCCAGGGAAGCAGACTCGAGGGACGATTCTATTTTTCAGTCAACTCTATTGAGATATAACATATTAAATAAAGTCCTTCATTTCAGTGAACTGTGATGAATTCACACATCATCACAATCAAGACAGAATATTTCCCCATTCCAAAAAGTCCTAACTACTTTTTTCTAAATAAAAACTCTATTTTAAATTTATTTATTTATTTTAACTGGAGGATAATTCCTTTACAGTACACTGAAGGCTTCTGCTATGCAGCAACATGAATTGGCCACAGTGCACGTGTCCCCTCCATCCGGAGCCCCCCTCCCACATCCCTCCCCACACTATCCCATCAGGTTGTCACAGAGCACGAGCTCTTTACACATCAAGCTTGCACTGGTCATCTGTTTCACATATGCTAATGTATATATGTTTCAGTGCTATCCTCTCAAATCACCCCACCCTCTCCTCCTACTGAGTCCAAAAGTCTGTTCTTTACGTCTGTGTCTCCTTTGTTGCCCTGTACATAGGCTCATCAGTACCATCTTTCCAGATTCCATATGTATGCGTTAATAAACAGTATTTGTCTTTCTCTTTCCTACTTACTTCCTTCTGTATAATAGGCTCTGGGTTTATCCACCTCATTAGAGCTGACTCAAATGCATTCCTTTTATAGCGGAGCAGTATTTCATTGTATATATGCACCACAACTTTCTTATCCACTCATCCACCAATGGACACTTAGATTGCTTCCATGTCCTAGCTATTATAAATAGTGTTTCAGTGAACACTGGGGTACATGTGTCTTTTTCAGTTATAGTTTTCTCAGGGTATATATCCAGTAGTGGGATTGCTGGGTTGATGGCAGTTTTATCCCTTGTTTTTTAAGGAATCTCCATAATGATTACATCAGTTTGCAGTCCCACCAGTAGTGTGAGACAGTTCCCTTTTCTCTACACCTTCTCCAACATTTATTGTTCATAGACTTTTTGATGATGGCCATCCTGACTGGTGTAAGATGATATGTCACTGCACTTTTGATTTGCATTTCTCTGTGTGGATCACAATAAACTGTGGAAAATTCTAAAAGAGATGGGAATACCAGACCACCTAACCTGCCTCTTGAAAAATCTGGTCATGCAGGTCAGGAAGCAACAGTTAGAACTGCACATGGAACAACAGACTGGTTCCAAACAGGAAAAGGAGTACATCAAGGCTGTATATTGTCACTCTGCTTATTAAACTTATATGCAGAGTACATCATGAGAAACGCTGGACTGGAAGAAACACAAGCTGGAATCAAGATTGCCGGGAGAAATATCAATAACCTCAGATATGCAGATGACACCACCCTTATGGCAGAAAGTGAAGAAGNTTTGAATTTAATTTGCTGTTCTTTTTCTAGCTTCTCTGGGTAGACATTAACATTTCTTCTCTTCTATAAACATTTACAAGTTAGTTACTAAGCCCTAATTTACTTACATCCCTCACATTTTGATATGTTATGACTTATTTTAAAATACTGATATATTCTAATTTCCCTTATATGATTTCTTCTTTAACTCATAGATCATTTAAAAATATGCTGCTTAATTTCCAAATAGTTGAGTATTTTATAGATTTTTTTGTTACTGATTTCTAATATATTACCATTTTTTCATATTTATTAAGAATTATTTTATGGTCTGGCACATAGCCTATTCTAGTTTCAACTATATGGGGTTGAAACAAAATACAGTCTATTCTGATTAGGTATAGTCTTCTATCAGTGCCAGTTAATTCTATTTGGTAAATAGTATCCATGGACAGAGGAGCCTGGTAGGCTATAGTCCATGGGGTTGCAAAGAGCTGAACATAACTGAGTGACTAATACAACATCTCTCAAGACTTTTATACCCTTATTTATTTGCTATATAGTTAATAAATGACTGAGGGGGACTGCTGACATTTCCAACTATAATCTCAGTTTGCTTCCTTATTACTTCAGTTTCATATTTTGACAAAATTTGAAGCTATATACATATATTAATAATTTCAGAATTGCTATCTCTTTATGATTAATTTAACATTTATCAATGTGAAACGTCTATTTTATTTCTGGCAATCTTTCTCATTCTGGAATTGACTTTATTATTAACACAGTCACTCCATTTTTCATGATGGGTGTTTGTTTCACATATCATTCTACTTTTCTTTTGAGTTCATAAGCATCTTTACAATCAACCTGTGCTTATAAATATCATAAATACTGGACATAATGCAGCTTTGCTGGCATGAAGTGCCAGAGTCCAGCTCCAGCAGCCAGGGAATCAGCCTGAAGGGATGAGTGGTGTTGGCAAAGAATGATGTAGCCTCTGACTCGAGGTACGGGACTACATGTTTATTTCAAGCATCAGGTCTTCTTTAATACTCTGACAAAAGCATTAAGTCAGCGGTTTTACATTTTTAGCTCCCCCTCACCCAGATTTATTGTCTCCTTGTTGCCCTTCAAACAGAGTTTCTGCTTCAGCGATTCTCTCAGAATCTTGTTTACTTGTGATTACATTGTAACTCATGCTTATGTCTGGGCTGCATACCACATTCCTCAGTTTATTTCTAATCTTTCTAAATCCTACTTGCCCTTAGTATCTTAAGCTCACTATCTCCTAAAAAGGTTGCTGGCTATTCTTAATTATTCCTAAACCCTAAGCTCAGCAAACTTCCTTTGCCATAAACATTCCCCTCACAAACAGGTCTCAGATAACAATCCTTCCCATGGCCTCAAGCTGTGGCCTACGTGCTCATCCTGGAACATTCTTTGTAAACATCCTTGAACAAATGTCAATGGTTACTTTATAGATTATTTTCTGGCACAACTGCAGAAGGCTTTGTGCTTTCTCATGCTTCTCTCAAAAACAATAAGCACCTTAACATTCTTTCCAGCCAACTCAACTGAAGAAAGGAAAGAAAAAGTCAGAATCACAAAACTTAACTCCTTCATCCCGGGACCATGCCTATGGGATGGGGAGAGGGGGCTGGGGCCATGCCTCCATTTTGTCAGTAATGCCTAACGCAGCTCCCAACAATGAAGTTCTCATAGCTTTACTTTGTTTAGAAATGTCTTTATTTCCTCTGCATCTTCCTAGCACATTTATGCTGGATATGTAATTATAGGTTGCTGCTGCTGCTAAGTTGCTTCAGTCGTGTCTGACTCTGTGCGACCCATAGACGGCAGGTCACCAGGCTCTGACCTCCCTGGGTTTCTCCAGGCAAGAACACTGGAGTGGGTTGCCATTCCCTTCTCCAATGCATGAAAGTGAAAAGTGAAAGTGAAGTTGCTCTGTCATGCCCAACTCTTAGTGACCCCACGGAATGTAGCCTACCAGGCTCCTCCGTCCATGGGATTTTCCAGGCAAGAGTACTGGAGTGGGGTGCCATTGCCTTCTCCAGAGTTGCTTAGCTTAAAGGTCCTTAAATAAAAGCTTTTAATTAAAAAATGTTGACACTTGATAGAAAACAAAATCCTGTAAAGCAATTACCCTTCAATTAAAAAATTACTTAATTTTAAAAACTGGCTTAAAAAAATCTATCCTTTATGTAGTTCCTTTAAATGAAATATGTCTTTTTCCCCTTAGTTCTTTTAAAGATTTGGTAGTTTTTTAATAATATATATTAATGCACATTTGTTATGTATAATCTGCTCAATGTTGATTGAGCTTCTTAGAACTGCTAATTTATATCTACATTAAATTTGAAACATTTGGGGATTACATTCTTTTTGCTTGACATTTTCTCTTATTATTATAGGGGCTTCCCTTGTGGTTCAGCTGGTAAAGAATCTGCCTGCAATGCAGAAGACCTGTGATAGATCCCTGGGTTGGGAAGATCCCCTGGAGAAGGAAAAGGCTACCCACTCCAGTATTCTGGCCTAGAGAATTCCATGGACTGTATAGTCCATGGGGTCGCAAAGAGTCAGACACAACTGAGCGACTTTCACTTCACTTCAATCACTTGGTTGTATCTGACTCTGCCACCCCATGAACTGCAGCATGCCAGATCTCCCTGTCCATCACCGCCTCCTGGAATTTACCCAAACTCGTGTCCATTGAGTCAGTGATGCCATCCAACCATCTCATCCTTAGCTGTCCCCTTCTCCTTCTGCCCTCAATCTTTCCCAGCATCAGAGTCTTTTCAAATGAGTCACCTCTTTGCATCAGGTGGCAAAAGTATTGGAGTTTCAAATTCAACATCAGTTCTTCCAATGAACACCCAGGACTGATCTCCTTTAGGATGGACTGGCTGGATCTCCTGCAGTTCAAGGGACTCAAGAGTCTTCTCCAACACCACAGTTCAAAAGCATCAATTCTTCGG
>SJYX01001362.1:2004-44951 GCA_006410675.1 Oreotragus oreotragus
CCTCCCTCTCTCTCTTCCCCTCCCCCTCTCTCTTCCCCTCCTTCTCTCTCTTCCCCTCCTTCTCTCTCTTCCCTCCCTGACTCACTTCCCCTCCCTCTCTCTCTTCCCCTCCTTCTCTTCCCCTCCCTCCCTCTCTTCCTCTCTCTCTCTTCCCCTCCCTCTCTCCCCCTCTTCTCCTCCCTCTCTCTCTCTTCCCCTCCCTCTCCCACTTCCTCTCCCCCTTCCCCTATCTTTTTCCTTTCCTTCCCGTCCTTTTCTCATCCCACCAAGGCTCCAATGTTCCAGCTCAAACAGCCTCCCCTCTGCTCTCCTGGACAGCCCCTGTGTTAGAAGTCACCTCTGCGCGATTAGTTATGCTGGCCTGACTGGTGCCTCTAAGGAAGCCAGGGTGGTAAGTGACGGAGAGCTGGCTTTCTCTCTCTGGAAGAATTCTTCTGCTCTTCTGGTGTCTAGGAACTTGTTTCCACAATCTCTCCCCTAGATGCAGAGCTGGAATGACTCTGTAAGCTGTAGATCCATCCACTCTAAGGAGGAACCTCAGGTGCCTGAGCAGAGTTACAAGATGTTTTGCAAAACTGAATGTAATTCCAGTCCTGTGTGAGTAGAAGTTTGTTTGTGAATAATACTTTGTTTGCTGGTGGTCCTCAAACTAGCTCACATGTGAATCTAGAAGGCCTGGAAATATTTAAGATACCTTGGCCCTGATCAAAGAGATTCTGACTCGGGAGGTCTGGGTTGGGGCTGAGAATTCCCGTTTCTCCTTGGTCTCTGGGTGATGCTCAGGCCAGATGCTGGCCGCTTCCCAGGAGCCCTGCTGCATTCATGCACTTTCCTAAAGCCAGCCGGGCCTCTGTGTGCCGGCGGGCTTACAAACCTGAATATTTGAACATGGTTGTGCTTTTTAAAAAAGGGTTTTTAGTTTTTAGCAAAATGTAATTTATGAAGAAAGTACTAAGGAGGTCTCCCAGTTTGTCCATCTGTTGCCAGTTTATTTTCTTTTCCCTTGTAAACAATTGTAGGTTCTACAATTTGTTATGATGTATAAATCAGGTTTTATGATGAGTGAAATCCCGTCTCTTGAAATATGACAATTGCACAACAGTGTAACACTTGAACAATAACATCATTGTTCTACCCAGTGGATGCTACTGGTTTTTATCCCACTTTGAGTGTCTACAGCATTTCTGTTCTTTCTTGTAGACCTCCATGTCTGCATACCAGGTTCGTCTGTAAACTCGGCTTCTTACTGATGGCTCCAGTCTCTCTGATGTTCCTTTTTCTTAGAGTAAGGAAGACAAAAGTCACAGGCAGGATTCTATTTACATGGATGGGTTCCTCTTTTCAGTGGCCGTTCACTGATGAGAAGGTGTAAGATAATCTTGGCAGCAAAACTAAGAAACATACCATGAAAGAATGACTAATTGATCAAAAGAATCAAAGGCTGAAGTGAGGAAATCACCTTTTAAACTGCAGCTTCTCCTTGCTTTAATTTGCAGGAGCACCACCAAACATTTACAGCGTAAAAACCGTGGAGGGAAAGGAGGCGGTATGTTGTTTTCCCTACACCTCCAGAGATAATTGTCCTTGCTGACTTGTGATTTATTGCTTTCACTGAAAACTTAGAGAGGAGGAAGGTATTCAGGAGAACAGAAAAAGAACGTGAAGCATGTACTTTTTGAATACTGGAATAGAATGAAACAGCATAAAAAGGACTCGACAGCTTTCATGATTAAATTCGATTAACAATTTGGTAAATCTTAGGATATTTACTTGTGGAATTTACCATAAAAGAGCGCACTTCTTTGAGGACTGAAAAGATCTGATTTTCCTGCAGAAAATGACTTGGTTCTTTGAACTGGGGAAGTGGAGAAACCTGTAGAAACTTAAGTCGGGCTGTGACTCCCCCACCAGCTGTCTTGCACCCAGGCCCACCCAGAGGCTTTCTCTGCTGCTTGAATTACATCACTCAGTTTCTAGTTGTGCTTTTCTCACCCCAAAAGGAAAAACTTGGAAAATGAATGCTTCATGCTTCTTCTTTTATAGTCTGCTATTTTGGGAGGTATTCGAGGCTGTCTTTGAAACTTATTTTATTTAAATTGTTTTTTCATGCAAATGTTTGCTCTCCACCTAGTTTTGTTAATTATTTTGCAATGCCCTTTCCCAGAAGAAAACCAAAAATAAAGGGCTGGTGTCACCGTGTAAAAGCTTGTTACTCAAATGCCCTAATAGTCCTTAATACAATTCTCTCATATCAGAGAACTATAGCTGTTATTCCTGTTGGAAAGAGTGTTTACTCTGCTTCTGACAGATTCTTCCCTTATTGCCTTGATCCTAAGCCCTGCAATTACGGTTAAGTGTCCTGACTTTATGATACCTGAACATGAATGGTTCTTAAACAACTAGGTATTCTTTTGGGTTCATCGTTTTGTCTTCTTTCTAATGATAGTTATATAAAAAGATTTTCAAATTTTAATGGCTATGACAAAATCCATTCCTCAAAGCTGAATAATTAAAAATTTTTTCTTGTGTACATGATGCTTTTCCAGTTGTTCTTCTATTTAATCAGAAGACATTCCCAAGAGTGAGATTATTTGCTTGAAGGGTGTCATTTTTTTTTTTTAGCTCTTGAAACAGTTTGTCAGATATATTCCAACATGAAACTACAGTTTCACCATGATTGTGCTGGAATTTGGAGTTATTATTTAAGTTTTCTTGGTGATCTTAGTAGGAAGAAATGGTGCCTATTATTTTTACATTTTCATATCTTTCATAACCAGTATGGTGATACATTTTGTAATACATTTATGTGCCATTTGTATCCGGAGAAGGCAATGGCACCCCACTCCAGTACTCTTGCCTGGAAGATCCCATGGACGGAGGAGCGTGGTAGGCTGCAGTCCATGGGGTTGCTGAGAGTCGGACACGACTGAGAGATTTCACTTTCAGTTTTCCCTTTCATACTTTGGAGAGGGAAATGGCCACCCATTCCAGTGTTCTTGTCTGAAGAATCCCAGGGATGGTGGAGCCTAATGGGCTGCCATCTATGGGGTTGCACAGAGTCGGACACGACTGAAGCGACTTAGCAGCAGCAGCAGCAGCAGCAGCCATTTGCATCTATCATTAAAAAATGACACTATGTATTGGTAAATACTGGTTAAGTGAATATTAGTTTAATTTACTGAGTTTACTGGAAATATTCCAGACATGGGCAGAATAGGTAGAGGGAGAGAGGAAGAAAAAGAAGGGGCCTGGGAAAGAAGAGAGAGCTCGTGTTCTCACAATAGTCATTGGCAGTGCTTGACCTTGCTCAAATATGGGCCCATCTTATAAAACCTGTCCTGATTTAAAATTAGACTACCATGAGGGACAATCCAAATACACCGGCTTCAGGAACCGAAACCTTCTGTTTAACTATTCTCTGCTTCTTTGTTATGAATGTGTTTAGTGATACCATATGTTCCTCTCCCTTTGAGATGGGCATTTTGCCATGTGTATAATGCTTTGCGACTATTAATTACTCTGTATGAAATAAGTTATTATGACCGTCCTTCTCTTCTGTGATGATTTCTGTTCTCCAGGAGAGGTGGGTTTTCATCTTGTTTGTTTTCAAACAGGCTGCTTTTTATTTTGAGACTTAGGTGCGGTGGCAGGACACGCAGTGGTGGTGAGTTTTCGTGATAACTCAGCTTTCTGGGGTCTGAATAGCTTGGAGGAGATACTCGTCACTGGTGACACTCTCGGAAGACTTGACNGACACGACTGAAGCGACTTAGCAGCAGCAGCAGCAGCAGCAGCCATTTGCATCTATCATTAAAAAATGACACTATGTATTGGTAAATACTGGTTAAGTGAATATTAGTTTAATTTACTGAGTTTACTGGAAATATTCCAGACATGGGCAGAATAGGTAGAGGGAGAGAGGAAGAAAAAGAAGGGGCCTGGGAAAGAAGAGAGAGCTCGTGTTCTCACAATAGTCATTGGCAGTGCTTGACCTTGCTCAAATATGGGCCCATCTTATAAAACCTGTCCTGATTTAAAATTAGACTACCATGAGGGACAATCCAAATACACCGGCTTCAGGAACCGAAACCTTCTGTTTAACTATTCTCTGCTTCTTTGTTATGAATGTGTTTAGTGATACCATATGTTCCTCTCCCTTTGAGATGGGCATTTTGCCATGTGTATAATGCTTTGCGACTATTAATTACTCTGTATGAAATAAGTTATTATGACCGTCCTTCTCTTCTGTGATGATTTCTGTTCTCCAGGAGAGGTGGGTTTTCATCTTGTTTGTTTTCAAACAGGCTGCTTTTTATTTTGAGACTTAGGTGCGGTGGCAGGACACGCAGTGGTGGTGAGTTTTCGTGATAACTCAGCTTTCTGGGGTCTGAATAGCTTGGAGGAGATACTCGTCACTGGTGACACTCTCGGAAGACTTGACCCTGCTGCCTGGCTTCTGCTCTGCTTGGGGACACTGAGTATCTCGTGTGTGCTTTCTTTTTTATGGCCACTGCCGGTGAGGATCCACAGACTTAGAGATGAACAGTTTAGTTCTCCGCCTCTTGGCCTTTAAGTGCAGGTTCATCTCTATTTTGCTAGGGTCTGATATTGATGGATGATCTTAAACTATTTCCCAGAGACAGATGGGAAACAAATTAGGAAAGTATCCTATTTTTTTTTTTTTTTTTTTTGTGTGGTTGTTTGTATGTGTGGATGACTGTGTATATCCATATGACAAGCACAAACACACATAAGCACTCACACAGGCATCTAAAACTATGGAATCTGGCTATTGTAAGGGAGCTCAGAGATCATCTTGTTTTCAGGAAACAGTTTAAGTGGGTTAGGTGACTTCACACAACCTGTTGGTAGCAGAGACAGCTCTGAAATAGAATTCTCAATTCCTAAATCACCCGTTCTTCTTTCTTATGTATACTGTGTCACCTTCTGCCTCCAAAGGATACTCCTTTCCTGATAATTCTCTTTGAGGAGTATAGGGAAAAAGTAACAACTGTAGATGGTCATTCACTTAAAAATAATCACAGATTCTCCGAAATTAGCAATTTAGTTTGCAGAGGGACTGGGGATCCTCTTAGACACCTTCAATTAATTATTCCTACCACTACCTCTAGGTGGCACTGTTTCCTCGTTAACACTTGTGAGCAAGTTCACACCATACTTTCCCTTATATTACCTGGTAGCACGGAGAAGGCAATGGCACCCACTCCAGTACTCTTGCCTGGAAAATCCCATGGACAGAGGAGCCTGGTAGGCTGCAGTCCATGGGGTCGCTAAGAGTCGGACACGACTGAGCGACTTCACTTTCACTTTTATGCATTGGAGAAGGATATGGCAACCCACTCCAGTGTTCTTGCCTAGAAAATCCCAGGGACGGCGGAGCCTGGTGGGCTGCCGTCTATGCGGTCGCACTGAAGCGACTTAGCGCCACCAGCAGCAGCACGATGGTAGGAAAGACTGAAGGCAGGAAAAGGGGAGGACAGAGGATGAGATGGGTGGATGGCATCACTGACTAGATGGACATGAGTTTGAGCAAGCTCCGGGAATTGGAGATGGACAGGGAAGCCTGGTGTGCTGCAGTCCATGTGGTCGCAAAGAGTCCCACCTGGCGGAGCTACTGAACTGAACCGAGAATGGTGGAGGTGAGGCTGAAGATTGTACTTAAATCTTCAGTGAAAGGTAGAGGAATAACTAAAAGTGTCTGCAGCCCGCAGAGTCAGTCTACCCTGGTTTTCTTTCAGTTGCTGCAACTGGACAAAGGGCTCTAGAACCTGGGAGGTGCTACATTAGGGAAACTGAGGTGGTAGAACGTGTCTGTCTTGGGAGTGTATGGAGAGACATGCTTAAGTTGGAGGGATCCAGAGAAATCACGTTCGAAGTGTGGGGCATATGGGAATTAAAAGGTAGTATAGCAAATTCATTTCAAGCCCTAAACACGAAAGAGTTAAAGAAAGGGCAAGAAGGAGATAGGAGGCTACATGAAAGCTTCTTGCAAGAAAAGCAAGAAATGGCCGGCACCCAGTAAATGTGGCTGTGAAGATGAGTAAAGTAAGTAAAGTCACTCAGTCGTGTCTGACTCTTTGTGACCCCGTGGACTGCAACCCACCAAGCTCCTCAGTCCATGGGATTCTCCAAGCAAGAATACTGGAGTGGGTTGCCATTTCCTTCTCCAGGGGATCTTCCTGACCCAGGGATCGAACCCAGGTCTCCCGCATTGGAGGCAGATGCTTTAACCTCTGAGCCACCAGGGAAATCTGAAGATGAGGAAGATGAGGAAGAAGGGAATGTCTTGGGGATGGAGAGGAAAGCTGGGATTTGGGGAGAATCTGGTTATGCAGAGGAAATGGATGTGAAGAACTAACTTGGGCTTCTAGTTTTGAGTCTTTGTGTAAATTGAGAGGAGATGGAGAGTAAGTAGAGA
The DNA here is from genome assembly GCA_006410675.1 of Oreotragus oreotragus. Taxonomy (NCBI): domain Eukaryota; kingdom Metazoa; phylum Chordata; class Mammalia; order Artiodactyla; family Bovidae; genus Oreotragus; species Oreotragus oreotragus. The sequence continues at coordinate 8,444 of SJYX01001362.1, forward strand.
CAAATGTCCCTTGGCAGTGGGAGATTTTTTGGGGAAAAATCTGGAAGAGTTGTTGACAGTGCATCCCAGAATCAGGAGAACTCAGGGGACCTGGTCTAGGAGAAAGTACTAACTACTGGTGTGACTTTGAGTAAGACAGAAAGGAGAATGGTGAATAAGGATACATGGTTCTTCAGTTTTATCACTGCACATTTAAAGCCTACCCTCTACTTGCCAATATTACCTATAAAGTGATGCATCGTCACTTCTTGAAGTTGCAGTTCTTGATATGTGTTTACACATAACACAGAAAGGAAAGGGGGATGCTCGCCTATCTATGCTCACAGCAAGGGCTCAGNTGGAAGAGTTGTTGACAGTGCATCCCAGAATCAGGAGAACTCAGGGGACCTGGTCTAGGAGAAAGTACTAACTACTGGTGTGACTTTGAGTAAGACAGAAAGGAGAATGGTGAATAAGGATACATGGTTCTTCAGTTTTATCACTGCACATTTAAAGCCTACCCTCTACTTGCCAATATTACCTATAAAGTGATGCATCGTCACTTCTTGAAGTTGCAGTTCTTGATATGTGTTTACACATAACACAGAAAGGAAAGGGGGATGCTCGCCTATCTATGCTCACAGCAAGGGCTCAGAGGCGAGAGGCAGGGAGCTACAGCATCCCCAGCATGACTGGCACCTGGCTCAGTGATGAGCAAACAAAGCCTCCAGCAGGAATCAATGATGCTGCTGTACGCTGAGCAAATATAAGCAAAGACCAAGATTTAGTTACAAAGTTTTTGAAACAATAAGGAGTTTCCCTGGAGAAACTGAACTTTTCAGAGAGTATGGCACAGAACTTTTCCTTAGGTGAAAGGCAGGCCTGGCAATAGTTCCACAGGGAGGAGGGGCTGAGCACTGTACCTAGAATTACAACTGAATTCTTTCATGCATATATATCATGGAGTTTCAGTCCTCTGTAAAAAGAAACTGGTATACTCTTAACTTCAACAAAATCAGCTCATGGCCAATTTTGCTTCAATTGTCTTCTCTTTGCTCTCATGTTATTATTATTTTACACTGTATTTGTTTAGTTTCTCTAGTTGCGGCGAGCAGGAGGTACTCTCTGGCTGACGGTGTGTGGGCTTCTTATCGTGGTGGCATCTCTCATTGCAGAGCAGGAGTTCTAGGCTGTGCAGGTTCAGTAGCTCTGGCATGTGGGTTGGTAGTTGTGGCTCCCTGACTCTAGAAGCACAGACTCAGTAATTGTGGTCCATGGGCTTAGCTGCTCCTCAGCATGCAGGATCTTCCCAGATCAGGGATCAAACACACGTCTCTTCTTTACCACTGAGCCACCAGGGAAGCCCCCTTGTATTATTTTTGAAGCATAACCCAGACAGTGCATTAATTTATCTTTAAACATTTTAATATACACGTATCAAATGGCGTGCTGCGATTCATGGGGTCGCAAAGAGTCGGACACGACTGAGCAACTGAACTGAACTGAGCTGAACTGATCAAATATATAATCAATATTCAAACGTCTGTCTCATAATTGCAATATTTTTTTAATGTAAACCAGAATCTAAATAAGGTGTACCATTGTTATTGACATATGTATCTATCAATCCTTTAAAATTTACAGGAATACGTTACTCTCTTCTTTTGTTTATTCCTTGCAACCAATTTGTGGGAGACAAATATATTCTTAAATATAAGTTGTTTGAATGTAAGAATCTTGGTGGCAGAGCCTGGCTACACATTCGTGAATCCTGCTTCCTTTCCCTTCTAAGCACACAGCTAAACTAGTTTTCCTCCCCTTTTTCTGCAGTTAAATGTGGCCAGATGACTTGAGTTTGGGTCAAGGGAATGTGGGTTTAAGGGTAGGTGCCACTACCTCTCAGCTCATAAAGACTTCCCATTGCCCTCTCCATGTTCTCTTCCCTAGTAAAGTGGAAGCCACACATTAGCATCACAAGATGCAAAGAGCCTGCCTCCCTGAATCAGCACTTGGAGGATAGTTCTTGGCTGTCTGGGAGTAACTTCTATATTGTTATTGAGCTTTTGGGTTTGTTTGTAACATCAGCTGGCATTTCCTTAACACAAAAAAATTTTTTAAAGGAATCTCATTCTAGAATGGTGGTTCTCAACCCTGGCTGCATATTACAAACACCATGGAAACTCAAAAAAGACTGATCTTGATCCAGGACAATTCAATCTGAATCATTGGGAAGGGTTCAGTTCAGTTCAGTTCAGTCGCTCAGTCGTGTCAGACTCTTTGCAACCCCATGAATCGCAGCACACCAGGCCTCCCTGTCCATCACCAATTCCCGGAGTTCACTCAGACTCACATCCATCGAGTCCGTGATGCCATCCAGCCATCTCACCCTCGGTTGTCCCCTTCTCCTCCTGTCCCCAATCCCTCCCAGCATCAGAGTCTTTTCCAATGAGTCAACTCTTCTCATGAGGTGGCCAAAGCACTGGAGTTTCAGCTTCAGCATCATTCTTTCCAAAGAAATCCCAGGGTTGATCTCCTTCAGAATGGACTGGTTGGATATGAGGGGTACAGGGCATTTAAACAGAGCACAGCGTGTAATGCTATGGGCTTGAGAACTACTGTTACCAGTTGTGGGGTCAATAATTCTTAGCGACTCCTTTTCTCATCTTCCTAAAATACTGAACTGAAAAATACCTCTAGACAGCTTCTGGAAAATTAGGTTTGAAGAGGAAGAACATATAGAAGACAGACCCACAGCATCATTAAAAGCACAAATAAACATATCATGAAATGTTAGACTTGGCAGGATGCAAGCCCTGTGCTAGTCCAATGATTTTCAAAGTATGGTCCATGAATGACTTGATGTCCACAGGACCCTTCAGTTAGTCTTCAAGATCAAAACTATTTTCACTAGAATACTACACGTGATTTGCCTTTTTCATCATGTTGACATTTATGTCAAGGGCACAAAGGTAATGGTGGGTGAAACGGTTGACACCTTAGCATGGGTCAAGCAGTGACACTGAAGTGTACTCTTCCCCACTGCAAACTCACAGTTAAAAAACGGTTTTCTAAAAAAGCCAGTTTTGCTTAAGAATGTTCTTGATAAAACAGAAATTAATTTTATTAAATATTGACCCTCAAGTACATAACTTTGCACTCTTCAGTATGACAAAGCAGGAAGCATGCATAAAGCATTTCTGCTGCGAATGGAAGTATGATGACTGCCTTTCAGAAAAGCTCTTGGGTGATTGTTTGAGTTGCAAGCCTAACTAGTCTCTTTTTCATGGTATACTATTTTTATTTGGAAGAACAGACTATGCTTGTTTGGACCTGGGCAGATGGTGGGCATTTTCTTGAAGTAAAAAACCTGCTATCTCAAGAAAAACATCTGAAAGTATTTGCTGGTGATGGAAATTTTAGCATCTAAGCAAAAAATTAGAATTTTTCAAAACATATATCTACTACATATTTCAATACCTTCCCAGTACTTAAATATTTTCCTATGAGATAAGTGGTAATTTTAATGACTATGACTTTTAAATGTTATACAAAGTAATGTGTCTGTATTTGTAAGATCTGAAATAAGGCACTAAACCACATGACCAATGCAGGCTTTCAGAAAATTATATATCAGTAAAGATAATATTGAAAGTGCAAGATGGACCCATGGATGTAACAGAATATAAGAAGTTTTTGATATGCCTTCCATTTGCAACTGATTTTTAAAAGACTGTAACTTATGAAGTTCAGTATTGAATCATGGATGACTAATGACAATTATCTGGAAAGGCTATTAAAACACCCCTCCTTTTTCCCTACTATATATTTGTGTCAGGCTGGATCTACTTCACATATTGGGTTGGCCTAAAATCTTGTTCAAGTTTTTCTGAACAACTTACAGAAAAAATTGAATGAACTTTTTGACCAACCTAATACTTTAACCTAAACCACATATCATAATAGACTGAATACAGAATCATATCTGAGGATCTAATTATCTCTTCTCAAGCCAGATATTGAATATATTTATAAAATTATAAAACAACCCTACTCTTCTCTTTTTTTTTGTTTTGGAAAATATTTATTTTTCAAAAAATTTGTTTTGTAGGTTAACATATGGTGAATTTACTGTTATTAATTTAAAACACTTTAAAATTTTAATAAAGTTGGCTTAAAGCTCAACATTCAGAAAACGAAGATCATGGCATCTGGTCCCATCATTTCATGGGAAANACTGTGAAGAAGGCTGAGCGCCGAAGAACTGATGCTTTTGAACTGTGGTGTTGGAGAAGACTCTTGAGAGTCCCTTGGACTGCAAGGAGATCCAACCAGTCCATTCTAAAGGAAATCAATCCTGGGATTTCTTTGGAAGGAATGATGCTAAAGCTGAAACTCCAGTACTTTGGCCACCTCATGCGAAGAGATGACTCAATGGAAAAGACTCTGATGCTGGGAAGGATTGGGGGCAGGAGGAGAAGGGGACGACAGAGGATGAGATGGTTGGGTGGCATCACCGACTCGATGTACATGAGTCTGAGTGAACTCCGGGAGTTGGTGATGGACAGGGAGGCCTGGTGTGCTGCGATTCATGGCGTCGCAAAGAGTCGGACACCACTGAACTGAACTGAATGTGTACCTAGTTGAAAGAGTCAGACACGACTGAGCGACTGAACTGAACTGAATATGTTAAATATTGATGGATGTAGTCTACCTAAATGAAAGATTTTGGGGACCTGCAACAATTCTTGTAAGTAAAAAGGGATCGTGAGACTAAAAAGGTCTGAGGACCACTGCTCTAGCCCATTACCTTATTGTTCTAATGGGGAAACAGAAGCAAGAACTAGACAAAAGATGGTGCATTAAACATCAGTAGAATAAGTTGTTAAAATATAGCTGGCAAAGAATGCACCTGCAATGGAGACCTAGCTTCAATCCCTGGGTTGGGAATATCCCCTGGAGAAGGGAACGGCTACCCACTCCAGTATTCTGGCCTGGAGAATTCCATGGATTGTATATATATATATATATATATATGCACACACATATATAGTTGAAAAGAATCAGACAGAACTGAGCAACTTTCACTTTCACTCCTTTTGCAGAGGAAACTGCTTTCAGATAGAAAGCACACACACAAACAATTCTTTGGTAGAAGTGTTTTGGTTGAGTATTTTTATGACTTGGCAGTCCAGTTGTCGTTGCTGGAGATTCTAAGCTTGGATAATGTATGACATGGTGCAACCTACCAGAAACAGATAATTTACTTTATGATTCTAAATTTTAAAACCTTCAGTGTGCATCTCAGTCCCATGTCTTTTTGGGAAACTACAAAAGAAAATAGTAGCAACCAAGAAGGCGTAGCAGCTGTAGAGAATGGCTTACTGGTGGCAGTTAGAGCTGGCTAGTGGCTGCCGTGGGGCCAGAAGTCCAAGGGTGCAGTCGTCAGCTCAGGTGACTATAAACGAGTCCATCGGCAGCCGTGTACTGTTGAGACACATGTGACTGAGGAGCACAGGGTGCTTTAGAACACGGTTCCTGCAGGCCATAGGCCTGGCGTGCTGCGATTCATGGGGTCGCAAAGAGTTGGACACGACTGAGCGACTGAACTGATATATATATATATACACATATATAGTTGAAAAAAATCAGACAGAACTGAGCAACTTTCACTTTCACTCCTTTTGCAGAAGAAACTGCTTTCAGATAGAAGGCACACACACAAACGATTCTTTGGTAGAAGTGTTTTGGTTGAGTATTTTTATGACTTGGCAGTCCAGTTGTCGTCGCTGGAGATCCTAAGCTTGAATAATGTATGACATGGTGCAACTTACCAGAAACAGATAATTTACTTTATGATTCTAAATTTTAAAATCTTCAGTGTGCATCTCAGTCCCATGTCTTTTTGGAAAACTACAAAAGAAAATAGTAGCAACCAAGAAGGCATAGCAGCCGTAGAGAATGGCTTACTGGTGGCAGTTAGAGCTGGCTAGTGGCTGCCGTGGGGCCAGAAGTCAGAGGGTGCAGTCGTCAGCTCAGGTGACTATAAACGAGTCCATCGGCATCCGTGTACTGTTGAGACACATGTGACTGAGGAGCACAGGGTGCTTTAGAACACGGTTCCTGCAGGCCATGTCCCTGTCAGAGACACAGGAAGGCTCAGAGGATCAAAAATGTCCAAGGACCAGGGGTGGTGAGCTTGAAGTCACATAGAATTGTCAGGGGCTACTGAGGGCTTCCCNCCGTGTACTGTTGAGACACATGTGACTGAGGAGCACAGGGTGCTTTAGAACACGGTTCCTGCAGGCCATGTCCCTGTCAGAGACACAGGAAGGCTCAGAGGATCAAAAATGTCCAAGGACCAGGGGTGGTGAGCTTGAAGTCACATAGAATTGTCAGGGGCTACTGAGGGCTTCCCTGGTGGCCCAGACAGTAAAGGATCTGTCTGCAATGCAGGAGACCCGCGTTCGATCCCTGGGTCAGGAAGATCTCCTGGAGAAGGGAATGGCAACCTACTCCAGTGTTCTTGTCTGGAGAATTCCATGGACAGAGGAACCTGACAGGCCACAGCCCATGGGTCTGCAAAGAGTCGGACATGCCTGAATGACTTTCACGTCACTGAGGGATAGAAACAGCAGGGTTCTGGGTCTGAGGAGGTAGCTAGGAGAGAATGATTCAGACCTGGAGTCATGAGTAGCTTTAAATGTTGGAGATCAAGCTCTCAGAACATAGACCTGGGTAAGGGGAACCCTATGTATCAGGGGCCCCCAAGTTAGCCTGCTGTAACCGTGGAGGGCCCCCCCCCCCCCCGCCACAGGACCCCAGTCTGCAGGGCCCAGGGGACTTTGACTCACTCCACTTTCTGGACTCAGGAAGGAGACTGAATTCAAGGCTCCTGGACTTCACTGCACGAACAACCCAATCCTGTTTCCAGGCTGTCTGTCCTCCTGTGGGTGGGCCAGCCACCAACGTGTGACCCTAAGTCTGAGGGGAGCTGGGAGTCATCTCTCCGAAGGGCAGGTGGATGGAGCTTGGACGTGCGGTCTGTGGTGTCCATGTTCAAACACATGAGGTTCCTTGTGGTGCCACTGGAGGCTGGAGTCCTGGGTGGCTATCCTCATACGACACTATTCCTGCTGAGTTTAAGTCAGACCTTCTCTAGTTCATCACCTCATTGTTGTCAGGGTAGACAGACAGAACCTATTTTTCAACAGTAGGGCTTCATTTGTACTCTTATCTGAGAACCCATAAATGTTAGGGACCATTTTTCTTCAAAAATGTGTTTGCAGACGTGCTGGTGGACCTTTCGCACTAGCATGTTCCTGGTGAGCCATGGTCTCTATCTTTGATCATTTCTTATCCAGAAACTTCAACACACATTACGAGTTCTTAGCAAAATAAACATGTTTGTGTCTAGGCATTATATCGGAGAATTGTCCAAGTCATTAAAGTTATCATGGGTTCACTAAGCCTCTCCTTGAGTGGTAGTCAGCTGGGTCAGTGCCCGTGTTCTGAGCTGGCAGACACATGGTGGTCATCCTTGGGGGAATATCCAGAGTGTGTGTTTGTGTTGTTGCTGGAATCATTCCACATATCAGTCCGGAGATATTGCTGCCCCAGGGCAGGGTCACCCTGGTATCTGCAGCTGGTGGGGAAGCTCAGTCTGCTAATTCAGAGACTATCGGATCCGGAGGAGTGACGCACAGGACCAGAACTCCTCAATCATGACACTGTCTGGGTGCACGCCATACACTGGAGAAATGTCTGTTGACTCACCATCCTCACGGCAGATGGCTCAATTAACAAGCCGAACTGTGGCTACTGTGGGGAGTTAAAGATAGGACATTTGAAATCTTTGCAAGTCAGTCACAAATATAGTTGCCACTGTGGAGAGCTCCCTCCATGCCACTAAGCACTTCATTGTCATGTTGACTTGTTTTAATTTAAATTTGCATAACACGACTCTGAGCCCTCACTGATCTAAGTTTTAAACTATCACTTCATTAATATTAATAGCCTTGTATGGTAAGCACAATGTTAATTTCGTTGTACAGTTGAGGAAACTGAGGCGTAGAGCCGTTAGGTAAAGGACCCAAGGTTGTAAACTAGTATGTGGAGGATTGGGGGTGTGCCCTGGGACAGCCTGCCTCTGGGGTCCAGTTCTATTAATCGCATATTTGACTCAGTGCAGGCACACACTGTTATCATCCTGTGTCATGGAGAACATGAAGCTGAGTTCTCCAGTTTCTCCAGCTTCCCTGGAGAGGTTGCAGAGCTGGTGAGAGGGACTGGGGCTTGAGCCCTGTCTACTAAATCAGCTGAACTCTGAAGCGCCTCTCCCCACCCCTTTTCTGAGCTTTCTGGATCTGTGGATCCAGGAGTTTGTCACATACTGAACAACCGGCCATTGTCGATGTCAAGCCACTGTGTCATTTCCATTCTCCCTAACTAGTGTAGGATAAAGGTCTGCAGATGGTCTGGAGGAGGCCCTGTGATGGCTTTGCAGAACGCTGGAGATCTGCAGGGAGGAAGGAGGCTCCTGCAGGGAATCGCTGGCCCTTGCTGTGACTGAGTGCTCATTTGACCCTTGTACAGTAGCAGCGCTGTGGTAAAGAACCTGCCTGACAATGCAGGAAACGTGGGTTCAGTCCCTGGGCTGGGAAGATCCCCGGCAGAAGGACACGACTACCCACCCCACTCTTCTTGCCGGGGAAATCCCAGGGACAGAGGAGCCTGGCGGGCTCCAGTCGGCCGTGACTGAGGACACGCGCACACACAGTGGAAGGGCCCTGGTTTTGGAGGCTGGCAGTCGCGGGTCTGCGTTCCACCTCCCTTGGTTACTTGGCCTGCTTGGAGTCTCACTGTTCCCTCTTGAGGCGGCGGGGAAGGTGAAACTGGCTGCGGGAGTGCAGGGGAGGGCAGGGCAGAGAACAGGCAGCCCAGGGCTGCGCTGGTTTCCTTCTCCTTCTTCATTCAGAGCCTCACAAGAGGTCAGAGAAGACCCAGAGAAAGCTCCCGATACTGGGAATCTGGCGAGCGGGGAGAGCGTCACGCCAGCTTACCCGTCCCCTGGACTCCGGAAAGCGGAGACCTCCCTGGCCAGCAGTGTGGCCTGCTGAGCCCGCTGACGCAATGGCTCGGGCAGAAGGCCCAGCGCTGCCTGGCCCTTTGCCGGGGTTGCCTGAGCCAAAGAGGGCAGGAGCCAGGAGGCCGGGCTGGGGCCTGCTGCCGTCTTCTCTCTTCGGTCCAGGGTCTGCCTCCTGGACCCAAAGGGATGCGTGGGGCATTTGCACAATAGAGGGACTGGTGCCAGCTTTCTCCTTTTCATTCCATCCTGCTGGTTTTATTTTGTGGGGTGGGATCAAGCCAAGTGAGTGGTAAATGTGTTCCTGAGAAGCAATCAGAACTGGCAGTTTGCTCCCCGGGCTGGGACTGCACGGGGTCGGGGAGCTGTGTGGAACCTTATGGATTTTGTCCCCTTGCGTGGAAAGTAAGGAGTCCGGGTTTAGAACTATTTCTAAAGCATTTCCTCCGGTCCCCTAGGCTGGCTTGGAAGGAATACAGGGAGCGGAGCATATGCTCCGTATTGATTTGCATTTGCACACTTTCCTGCATCCATTATCTCACCTCATTAGGGCTTGGAAGGGGAAGCCGCGCCGAGTGTGGCAGCAGCATGTGCTTTCCTGAGCCCTGCGGAGAATTGTCCCGAACGGTAAATGAGACAGTTGCGAGGGCCGGCCAGGTGCCTGCAGGGGGCCCAGTGGAGCCTGGCCGGCTGCGAGGGCCCAGCTGTGCCCGCGTCACGTGGCCCAGCGAGGGCACATCCTGGCCAGGCCGCTCCATGATGGACGATCCTCGCTGGAGCTGCAGAGGCCCCACAAGGCCCCGTGGAACCCACACAGGGGTTTCTTGGTTTTGGGTCCCTTGCACGGTAAAACAAATGCGTGAGGTGAAGCAACTCCTTCCCTCCTTCCCTGATGGCCACCTTCTAAAAGTGAGGGGTGAATAGAGAAATCCTGTTTAGTTCTTAACGAGGAGGACAGTAGGAAATCACAAGTTCGGGGCTGATCAGGAGGGGCGAGGAGTGTCAAAGGGGTGGGGAGGGGACCTCTTCTGTGTCACTCTCATATACACCTCAGATTTATAGCCAAATAAGCCCTAATGTTCCGTTGTATTTTGTGTGAGAGTATTAAAATTATATATGTGTCTGTTTAATATATATGTGCACATATATGTATGTATGCTGCTGCTAAGTCACTTCAGTCGTGTCCGACTCTGTGTGACCCCATAGACGGCAGCCCACCAGGCTCCCCCATCCCTGGGATTCTCTAGGCAAGAATACTGGAGTGGGTTGCCATTTCCTTCTCCAATGCATGAAAGAGAAAAGTGAAAGTGAAGTCGCTCAGTCTGTCTGACTGTTAGCGACCCCATGGACTGCAGCTCACCAGGCTACTCCGTCCATTGGATTTTCCAGGCAAGAGTACTGGAGTGGGGTGCCATTGCCTTCCCCGATATGTATGTATATATGTATCTATATGTATGTTTGTGTGTATATGTATGTATGTCTATATGCATTGTATATTATATATGTGTACATGTATGTATATGTGTATAATACGCATGTGTGTATATATGTATGATATGTGTATATGTATGTCTTCTATATCTGCATGTTTATGTATATGTNTATATGTATGTTTGTGTGTATATGTATGTATGTCTATATGCATTGTATATTATATATGTGTACATGTATGTATATGTGTATAATACGCATGTGTGTATATATGTATGATATGTGTATATGTATGTCTTCTATATCTGCATGTTTATGTATATGTGTGTACACATGTATATATGCATACATGTGTATATGTATGCACATGTATGCATATAGTCAACCAAATTATTAAAAGGCAGATATGGTAGCCCAGGCATCACTAGATCTCTGAATAGTCCTGCTTAGGAGTAACCTTAAATATTTGTGTGATTGTCACCCTTGATCTTTGATGTATATCTTATAGTTTGTTTCTGAGACTTTCCTCTCTCAGGGCATTAGAGACGTGTTAGTAGATCTGACTGTGTCTCTTATTGGTTGTGTGAGCATGGAAGAACCACGACTCTCCTGGGTCTCAATTTCCTCACCTTCTGAGTAGACTGTGCCACGTTGACTGACCTAGTTACGAGGTTGAGGCCACCGAAAATAGAATGACCCAACAATACCTGCGCCCATGCTTTTGTGGTGATGAAATGCTATGTAAAAGTGGAGCGGTATCATTTGGGAATGAATAAAGCCATTTTTCCTTTGCCTGTGAAAAATTGTCTTTATTAATTATCTCTTGAATCTTTCCCTTAAAGTAGTTTGGACTAACTCAGGGCCTGCCATCAACAAAGCATCAGAAGACCAAAGTTTGGTCTTTGGAAATAAAGAGAGTCCTCCATAAGCCTCCTTAAGTGGTAGGAATTAAGTAAACTCAGGGCTTACTGAAGAAGGACTGTGACACAGAGAGGTGTTTGGTGGTGGTTCTTGCTGCCATCCAGATTGGGAAATGGGTGATGGAGACTTTGCTGCCCTGCCTGTGGTCTCAGAGAGAAAGCGGTCCAGGCTGGAGGAGTGTCAGGAAGGTCACCGAGAGCCAGTGGCCAGAGAAGAGGCCCAGCCAGCCCTGGGCTGTGGCATGAGCCTGGCACTGGGTGGAAGAGCTTCATCTCATTGACTGTGGTCTCCACTGAGCAGACACAAGAGATGTCAGGACTGCTTTCTCCCCATATCCTTGGAGAAAGATTTCTCATGGGTCTGTGTTTTATCATCTCTAAATTAAATGGTTCACAGTCCCATTTGCTTTAAGATAACTTGAAAAGAAATCATTAGGCCCCAGAACACACAGTACAGAACAGTGGGGTGGATTAGAAAGTAAAATCAGGCATCAGGATGACAACAGTTTACCCTCATGGAAAGGAGTATTCTGCCAACTGTTCCCATACACTTTTGTTTCAAACATCCCCTCATTCCCATTTTAAAACATGTGCTTACTCAGCTGCTCTCCAGTTCTGCAGCTTGGCAAAGTAAAGTTGGTAGTGTTAGCCCAGGTGGGAGCCTGCTGGGTCCTTGGCACCCCAGGGTGTAGGGGCAGGTGGAAGAGGGGAAATGTCGGCTCAGTCACAGAGTCCGGAAGCTGTTAGGCCCAGGTCCACAGGGGCAAATGGGCACAGCAGAGGAGGGGTTGGGATGAGGGCAAACCAAAGGATCAGGCAGACTGTGGTTGCTGTTCCTAGGTGCCAGGATCACCCTGCCTTCAGCTTGGAGGGTGGCAGCTCAGCCTACGAGCAGGTTCCAGAAGACAATATAGAAGCAGAGTATACAGACTCAACCAAATGGACTGTGTCCCTGGCTTAGGCATGAGACAGGGCAGCTGGCTCTACAAAGCAGGCAAAGATGCCTGTGGCCCTGTCAGCATAACAGAGCTGGCCTAACAGAGCTGGCTGAGGGGCTTGGCCCTGTCTGCCTGGGCTGGAGGTCTACTTGGCAGGCCAAGCAAAAGCCCAGCTGTCTTGATGGGGTTTCTCGTCCCAGTTCAAACCCCTCTCGGCTGGCCAACTATGTGGTGATTGGGTTGGGGATGGAGGCTGCCTCCAGTACAGGACTTAGAGAAGATAGAGGCTGAACTCTGGGGAGGGATTATATGGCTCTCTTAGATGTTATTTGCATGGACTTAGGTTGGTACCAAATTACAAAACACAGGAAGTTCTCTCTTTTGAGATGACCATCTTTTATCCTTTTCATATTACCTTAGATGAAAATGGAATCCCATTTGGCTCCAAGGGCATCTCACCCATTCTCCCTACCCCACCTATGATCATTTTCATGGATTTGTTGGACAGGTGGCTGGAGTCAAAAGCAGTCAGCCAGCATGACATATAGTGAAGGTAATGGGCTCAAACAGGACCTTTTGCGTTGGCCTCGTGACCTCAGGCTTTCCTCAGTTGAGCTAAACTCTCCGTTTGGTTGGAGGTGGTTTTGACAACTGCTGCTGCCTTGAGGAGGCAGAAACAGTATGCATGGTATCTCATAACTGGAGAAGGGAAGGCTCAGGAAGGGAGCTGGGCTCAGTGGCAGGCTGAGCTGTCCATCAGCCTTGTGCAAATAGTAGGACTTCATTTGAAAGTAACATGGAATCTGAAGTAACAAGAACTTTACCCTTGAATTTCCGAAAGGGAGAAGTCAGTCCTGTTTGACAGGGTTTTTGGTTTCTGAACAGCATCTTATCTTTTGAGAATGACAAGTGTATCTGGCTCAACAGATTGTGACAGACATTTTTCTTCCATCCTGCGATTCTTTGGACAGTAGTGCCTGAGTGTAAGACTTGCACAGGAACTCAACAATGTATGCAGTGAAGTCTCTGAACGTGCTTAACACCACCTGTAAATAATAAATAATGGTGATCAGGATGATGATAGTAAGAACTGAAGTATATTTCTTGGGCCTACATCGATACATTATTTTGCTAAGGTTTCAGCTTCCTGTTGGTTTGCTAAATCACTCTTTTCTTATATTTAAGGTACAAAGGTTAGTGATTTACTCCTCCTTGTAATTAGGCTGTGTGATTAGAGAAATCTTGTAGTGACTCTGCTCTTCCCCTTGAGTAACGTGCTCACAGGGAGTCTGAAGGTGACTGCTGCTTGCTGAGCAGAAGAGCATTTAGCATTGGTTCAGAACAGTTTTGCAAAGTGAGAATAAATTTAAATCTTCTCCAGAAATTACCATCAATAACGTCTGTATCAATGCGCGGCAAAATTTCAATGGCTGGTCTATGTACCTTGAAAGATGTTTGGGAAAATAGCTCTTCCAAATGCAGCTACTAAAATTAGGTCAGATGTCTCAAATTTTTGAAGTCTTGCTCCAGTAGAAGCTTCTAGAGGGTTAAATAGGCCTTCCCAGGTGGTTCAGTGTAGAGAATCCACCTGCAATGCAGGAGACGCAGGAGATGTGGGTTTGATCCCTGAGTCGGGAAGATCCCCTAGAGAAGGAAATGTCAATCGCTTCTAGTATTTTTGCTTGGAGAATCCCATAGACAGAGGAGTCCATAGGGTTTCAAGAGTCAGACACGACTGAGCAACAGCACAGAAAGCCAAATATGAGGCTAGAGTGATGTTACCACCTTGGCCTCATTGGTGGAGATTTCATTTTCAGAAGGGATATCTATTTTTTGTCTCTGCTGCTACAGTGCATCTATAGCATTTCCTTCGGAGGTGGACTTATTAATGGAGGCTGATTTTGCATGGCAAAGGGGCATCCAGATTCAGTCAAGGCTCTGATGGAAAATGTCATTAACTTCCTATATCTGTTTCCTTTCCCCATGTGTGATGCATCATGGAAGAGTCTCAACCTATAAGCTACTTGGCATAGATCAGCTTTCAGGAAGCCAGTTTTCTTAGTGATTATATTTAGCAACTTAGATAGCCTGTAATTTTAATCTTAAAGAAGCACTGTTGTATTATCTGGGTAGTTTGCTCCTAGGGTTGGAAAAGAGGGCACTTTATTGGGCATCAAGTGACATACCTGAGTTAGTGGAACTGAAGGTTCTTATGAAGTTTTAATAGGAATCAGCACCACATTTGTTCATGAGAAAGATAAGAATACAATAGGGTGAACCCAAATGACAAGATAGTTTCCATTTTAATGTTCCCAGAGACATAGCTCCAATATTTTTTCCTTTATGTTATTTATAGATCTTACTTTCCCTCGGTGTAGGTTCAGCATTCCCAAAAAGGTCCCTTATGTTAAAGGTGACATTGCTTTCTCTTTTGGAACATGCACTTGGCAAGGAATTCATTAGCCAGACAGGTGTTTGTGTCACTGTCAAATTGCAATTGCTACTTTTTTGGTTTGTTTCTGCCTATGGGAATAACACAGCTATTAGAAGTTAATAAGAGGCAGACACCTTTCTATGACCTTTTCTAAGTTTAGGCATGCGAAAGAAACATCAGCCATGACTCCAAAGGTTGCTTACTATTATTGTTTTCTCTCTACAAGCTTAAAATGACACGAGCCTGGAGGTAAATGGAGATGTGTATGCTTGGGGACTAGTTGGAAGAGTATAAAATCAATGCAGGAGGCAGTTGGGAGCATCTCATGAGAAGTAAAACTATCAGATAATACATGAAAGAGTTGATTGTTTCTGTAAAATTATATAGAGAGGATGGGGATGGAAAAAAGAGAAAGGAGACTGTATTAGTAAGAATGGAGAACTTTACACTGGAAAAGTTTATGCACATATAAAAATGACATGGATGGGGGCTGAAACAAAGATTGAAGAATATGTTTGAGTACTATCATTCAGCAGTATTGGTGTTGGTTATGCTAGTTTTGTAGGCCAAAAAAAAAAAAAAAAAACAAAAACAAGACTATCTCTAAGGTGAAGACATCAGAGAAGAAGGTGGACATGCCAGCCTTTAGGAGTAAAATCAAAAGATAGTAAGCGAACAAGCTGTTACTAACTTCAAATGGTAGTTAACATTAGAGGGGAAACGTGAAAAGTTAAAGCTGCAGGAAGCTTAGTAATTATTCAGAATGCTCACCCCAGAGGGGAGACTGGAGTACAGCAAAGGTCAATGAGCTGGTTGGCTAGTTAGTGAGACACTTGGGACTACTACTTATGCTTCTGAGTTCCTCTTTTATACCAAAGTGCTTTGTCAATGCCTCATGGAAAATAAATGAGAGCGAAGGCTATCCTGGTGTTTTGGGCACCTATGCTATAGGCTAAAATAGAAGTCAGGTTGCACATGCAAGGTGGATACCAATGGTTTCACTATGAAGCAGTGTCCAGGAATGGCTTCTTCTGAACCAAGTGTATAAGATACAATATATGATGGAAAGGACATTTGAAAGAACTTCAGTAGGAGGACTTAGGTGTTTGGGAGTTCCTGAGAGTACTCTAAATCTGAGGTGGAGCTCAGGGTTTGAAGGGTGTGGTTTGGGGGCTAATACTAAGGGTATTCCGTGTAGCTGTAACATACCTGAGAATTTGGAAATGGCCCTGTGGGGGCTCTCATCCCCACCCCCCATCTGTCAAGGCTGGTCAGTATATTACAGTGTTAGGTTAGATGTATCTGTTGCCTTGGTTACTCTGACTGGAGATTTATAAAGCAGCCTGGTGAACTTGAGGAGTCTCACTGCACAATCAAGTAATACCAGAGAAGATTCTGGGGCCTTAATTAATTCCTTGAGCTGGTCAGAAGCCAAGTCTGGTTATTTTGAGAGTTTGAGGGCTTCTCAGGGGGACATAGGGATGATGACAATAGTTAATAGGCAGTGATTCCAAGGGTTGACCTTGATTCTTCGGGGATGACTTTGAACAATCGCTGTCTACTCTGAGTTACAAAGTATCTCCTCAGTTCAGTCACTCAGTCATGTTCGACTCTTTGTTACCCCATGGACTGCAGCATGCCAGGCTTCCTTGTCCATCACTCCTGGAGGTTATTCAAATTCATGTCCATCCATCGAGTCATTGATGCCATCCAACCATCTCATCCTCTGTCATCCCCTTCTTCTCCCACCTTCAATCTTTCCCAGCATCAGGGTTTTTTCAAATGAGTCAGTTCTTCGCATCAGCTGGCTGAAGAATTGGAGTTTCAGCTTTAGCATCAGTCATTCCAATGAACACCCAGGACTGATCTCCTTTAGGATGGACTGGTTGGATCTCCTTGCAGTCCAAGGGACTCTCAAGAGTCTTCTCCAACACCACAGTTCAAAAGCATCAATTCTTCGGTGCTTAGCTTTCTTTATAGTCCAACTCTCACACGCATACATGACTACTGGAAAAACCATAGCTTTGACTAGACGGACCTTCATCAACATCTCCTAGGGCCTCAAAGAAAATGTTCCCTGGGATCTGTTGTTAAGGGGAGCTTCCAGCTCTGCTTCACAGTTCTCCACCAGTTCTTTTGACAGGATCCCTGTGCTTACCTGAGACTAGCTTGTAAGTGCACAGCTCAGTTATGTGTAAGAGGGAACACATTAGAGCTAGTTTCAGAGGGATTACTAATGAAATGATTTCAGTGATAGTATGATGGTTGCTGGTTTAGTTGCTAAGTCGTGTCCAACTCTTACGACCCCATGGACTGTAGCCTGCCAGGCTCCTCTGTCCATGGGATTTTCCAGGCAAGAGTACTGAACTGGATTGCCATTTCCTTCTCTAGGAGATTTTCCTAACCCAGGAATCGAAACTGAGTCTCCTGATTGCAGGCAGATTTTTTATGACTGAGCTATAAGGGAAGTGACAGTATAGCCTGGTGGATAAGAACATTCAGACATGTCTTTGATACTTTAATTCCATGATCTTGGGCAAGTTGTTTAATTTGACTGAACCTCAGTTGCATCATCTATAAAATGGGCATAATAAAAATACCTGTGTCACTGGGCTTTCAGGATGATTGAATGAGATAATATATATGAGGTACTTCGCCTTATGCCTTGCTTGTGGGAAGCATTCCTTCAGTGTCAGGTATTATTATTGTGACATCTGTGAGTGAAGAGTCTGAACTGTAGTTTGAAGACTGCTCTGGAAATCTTAGCCCTAGACTGCTATGTATCTTCAACCAGCAAGCAGTCTGGTCTCTCAGTATATAGTGGGAAAAACTTCCCTGAGCCTAATGGAAACCCACTGACTTAAGTGTTCATGCATTTGGAAGGAAGGCAGAATGTGGATGTAAGAGGTGAGTTCAGCATCACCTCCCATCACTCCTAGGAAAGTGGGGTCTGTGTATTTTGCAATGTTGCAAGGGTCTGAACCCTGGAGTTAACTGGTCCCTAACGTTGAATTACCATGAGCTCCAAGCATGGAGATTTCTGGGTCTGGGCCCCAGTAGGAACAAAACTATTTGGGTATTTATGGAAGAGGGAAATTCGGGAAATGGCTCACCTTCAGGAGCACAGAGGCAAGAGCCAGAGTCTGCATGAAGTACTTATGGTGGTGGAGACAGTGGGCTTCAGAGAGACTAGGAAGAAGAAGACCTGGCTTATCAGGAACTCAAGGCCAAGGTCCTGACATCCTACAAGATGACGGGGAGTGAATTCCCACTACTTCTGGCCAGAGTCTCAGACCACAGGGAGGGTGGAGTGTGGTGTCAGGCCTGGTTAGGGGGCAGGTTTACAGGCACTCAGATGTCCTGCAGGATCCAAGGGGCTCTGAACACAGGGAGAGCTCCTGTTGGAGGTGCACAGAGTAACAACAGGGACCAACGCATACATGACTACTGGAAAAACCATAGCTTTGACTAGACGGACCTTCATCAACATCTCCTAGGGCCTCAAAGAAAATGTTCCCTGGGATCTGTTGTTAAGGGGAGCTTCCAGCTCTGCTTCACAGTTCTCCACCAGTTCTTTTGACAGGATCCCTGTGCTTACCTGAGACTAGCTTGTAAGTGCACAGCTCAGTTATGTGTAAGAGGGAACATATTAGAGCTAGTTTCAGAGGGATTACTAATGAAATGATTTCAGTGATAGTATGATGGTTGCTGGTTTAGTTGCTAAGTCGTGTCCAACTCTTACGACCCCATGGACTGTAGCCTGCCAGGCTCCTCTGTCCATGGGATTTTCCAGGCAAGAGTACTGAACTGGATTGCCATTTCCTTCTCTAGAAGATCTTCCTAACCCAGGAATCGAAACTGAGTCTCCTGATTGCAGGCAGATTTTTTATGACTGAGCTATAAGGGAAGTGACAGTATAGCCTGGTGGATAAGAACATTCAGACATGTCTTTGATACTTTAATTCCATGATCTTGGGCAAGTTGTTTAATTTGACTGAACCTCAGTTGCATCATCTATAAAATGGGCATAATAAAAATACCTGTGTCACTGGGCTTTCAGGATGATTGAATGAGATAATATATATGAGGTACTTCGCCTTATGCCTTGCTTGTGGGAAGCATTCCTTCAGTGTCAGGTATTATTATTGTGACATCTGTGAGTGAAGAGTCTGAACTGTAGTTTGAACACTGCTCTGGAAATCTTAGCCCTGGACTGCTATGTATCTTCAACCAGCAAGCAGTCTGGTCTCTCAGTATATAGTGGGAAAAACTTCCCTGAGCCTAATGGAAACCCACTGACTTAAGTGTTCATGCATTTGGAAGGAAGGCAGAATGTGGATGTAAGAGGTGAGTTCAGCATCACCTCCCATCACTCCTAGGAAAGTGGGGTCTGTGTATTTTGCAATGTTGCAAGGGTCTGAACCCTGGAGTTAACTGGTCCCTAACGTTGAATTACCATGAGCTCCAAGCATGGAGATTTCTGGGTCTGGGCCCCAGTAGGAACAAAACTATTTGGGTATTTATGGAAGAGGGAAATTCGGGAAATGGCTCACCTTCAGGAGCACAGAGGCAAGAGCCAGAGTCTGCATGAAGTACTTATGGTGGTGGAGACAGTGGGCTTCAGAGAGACTAGGAAGAAGAAGACCTGGCTTATCAGGAACTCAAGGCCAAGGTCCTGACATCCTACGAGATGACGGGGAGTGAATTCCCACTACTTCTGGCCAGAGTCTCAGACCACAGGGAGGGTGGAGTGTGGTGTCAGGCCTGGTTGGGGGGCAGGTTTACAGACACTCAGATGTCCTGCAGGATCCAAGGGGCTCTGAACACAGGGAGAGCTCCTGTTGGAGGTGCACAGAGTAACAACAGGGACCAGTAATGGTGACTTCCATTTGCCTGGTGCTTTGCAAAGTGCTTCATGTTGAAGAATAACAAATCCATCATTTTACTAAAGGGCATGCATTTCTTTTACAAAAGGAATTGTATGTATGTATCAAATGCTTTCTTAAGTGCTTAGGGACAGAAGATAAGGGCCTAAGGGTATGCTTTTTTAAAACAGGACAAAGAACTGCACTATTTTACATCAATGGACATAAATTTAGGGGTGGTAGGAGAGAGGAGAGATGCACTGGGACTGACGGAGCAGGACCAAAACAAGACTTAAACCACATCAGGGAGCTGAATGCTGTTTTGCTAAACAGGGCCCATGAGACGCTGGACGCTGGGGAATCACATAATTTTAACTTGCTTTTCTTAAGCTGTCATCCCCCTCCTTTTCCTCAACTTTCAATAATGTCTGCAACTCACCTGACAGCCTTGGTGAGCATGTATGAGCGTGTGTGCAAGACGAAGGAAAGGCCCTGGGTCTGGTGGCTGGGTTGACGTGAAGAGGAATCTACAGCTGGAGTCTCTTCTCAGCCACCCTGTGCCAGTGTGGGTGCCAGTTAGGAGGAGGAGTAAGTCCCAACGTCTTAGGTATTTCATTTGTTCACCAAATTAAGGTGGAGCAAAAAATTTTTAAACCTTAAAATAATAAAAATTTCTTTGACAGTATCAGTTTCTCAGGGACCTCATAAGATAAAACCCAGGGAAGAGAGGCACTGAGTGATCACTGTCTATGGTTGGGACAGGCTAACACTTCATGTCTCTGCTGTTGAGAGGGGCCTGTTCTGGTGAATGGTCTGCGGTGAATCAGTGTCTGCAGGGATCTTGCAAACCCATGAGCATCTTCCTGTCAGAGATCACAATACCCAAATTCTAGCATCATGAATAGAGTCCAGACACATTATTTTACATTCTGGAGTTCCCAGAGGTTTAATCACAAGTGGCACCAGGTTCAGTATAACAGTTTCAGCTCTTTCTAGATTACTTATTTCCTTGCAGGGGATGAAGGAGTTTGGCATTCCACACGTTACTTCTTTATATCCTCCAGCACATTTTATCTAATACTCCTTGGGTTTTAAGTGCCACTGCCAAATGTCAGCCTTTCCAAATTTCTATGTAGGCCTCCTCTGCCTCCCACTTGCAGTCTATTCAGGATCCGTTCCTGTTCTCCACTTACATGAGATCTCTAGTGATTCACAACCTACCTGCAATGAAAATACTGAGAAATTCCAGTGAGTTCATGGATCCTTATGGACTTTTTTCCTAGTAAAAAAAAGCTTTTTAAGCTGCTGTATAAATGAACATACTTAAACTTGTAAACTGCAGATAATTTTAATATATAACTTCCTTTTGTTCCTTTTGTTTCTGTTGTTTAATTGTGTCAAACTGTTTGTGACCCCATAGACCCCATGGACTGCAGCACGCCAGGCTTCCCTGTCCTTCACCATCTGCCAGAGCTTGCTCAAACTCACGTCCATTGAGTCAGTGATGCCATCCAACCATCTCATCCTCTGACACCCCCTTCTCCTCCTGCCTTCCATCTTTCCCAGCATCAGGGTCTTTTCAAATGAGTCAGTTCTTCGCATCAGGTGGCCAAAGTATTGGAGTTTCAGCTTCAGCATCAGTCCTTCCAATGAACACCCAAGACTCATCTCCTTTAGGATGGACTGGTTGGATCTCCTTGCAGTCCAGGGGACTCTCAAGAGTCTTCTCCAAAACCACAGTTCAAAAGCATCAGTTTTTCTGTGCTCAGCCTTCTTTATGGTCCAACTCTCACATCCGTGTGTGACTACTGGGAAACCCATAGCTATGATGCATTTCTCTTTGATTGGCTGTTTATTCTTCTATATTTTAAGCTAGGATTCTTCATACAAAGTTTAGAAATCAACATGCTGATGCATAACAAATTATTATCTTCTTTTTTTCTTTCAACATCTTGGTTCTAATTTTCCTTCTGTCAGATATCTGCCCAATAATCATCAGAAGCATCAGGATATCTGGCCTTTAATGTGAATGATCTTTGAACATAAGAGATATTCAGAGTAACTCCCACTGATAAATCTGCTTCTGAAAAAATTTTTTAAAATTTATTTGTTCTTAATATGTTCATATCATTTTGAAAAAGACATGACAATCCTTATTAATGTACATTACTGATTTTTTTTTTCTAGAGTTAAGACTAGTAACAGGTTTCAATAAGTAGAATGTACAGGATAACAGTACAGAAGTTGCTATTATTTCTGAGGACAAGATGGCTGTCATTTATTTTTATTTTTTGTTTAAAAAATTTTTACAATGTTGTGCTGGTTTCTGCCATAGAACAACATGAATCAGCCATAGTTATACATATATCCCCTCCCTTCTTCCCCTCCCTCGCCTCCTCCTCATATCCCTCTGTGTCATCACAGAGCACCAGACTGGGGTCCCTGTCCTACAGAGCAACTTCTCACCAGCCATCCATCTTACACATGATAGTGTATATATATATATAGTGGTTCTACTTTCTCCATTTGTCCCATTCTTTCCCTCCCCCACTGTGTCCACAAGTCCATTCTCTACATCTTAACCTCTATTCCTTCCCTGCAAATGGGTTCATCAATATAATTTTCCTAGATTCAATATACATGTGTTCAGTTCAGGTCAGTCGCTCAGTCATGTCCAACTCTTTGCCACCCCATGGAAAGCAGTACACCAGGCTTTCCTGTCCACCACCAACTCCTGGAGTTTACTCAAACCCATGTCTATTGAGTCGGTGATGCCATCCAACCATCTCATCCTCTGCCTGTCATCCCCTTCTCCTGCCACCTTCAATCTTTCCTGGCATCAGGGTCTTTTCAAATGAGTTAGTTCTTTGCATCAAGTGGCCAAAGTTTTGGAGTTTCAGCATCAGCGTCAGTCCTTCCCATGAATACTCAGGACTGATTTCTTTTAGGATGGACTGGTTGGATCTCCTTGCAGCCCAAGGGACTCTCAAGAGTCTTCTCCAACACCACAGTTCAAGAGCATCAATTCTTCGGCACTCAGCTTTCTTCATAGTCCAACTCCCACATTCATACATGACTACTGGAAAAACCATAGCCTTGACTGGATGAACCTTTGTTGGCAAAGTAATGACTACTGGAAAACCCATAGCTATGATGCATTTCTCTTTGATTGGCTGTTTATTCTTCTATATTTTAAGCTAGGATTCTTCATACAAAGTTTAGAAATCAACATGCTGATGCATAACAAATTATTATCTTCTTTTTTTCTTTCAACATCTTGGTTCTAATTTTCCTTCTGTCAGATATCTGCCCAATAATCATCAGAAGCATCAGGATATCTGGCCTTTAATGTGAATGATCTTTGAACATAAGAGATATTCAGAGTAACTCCCACTGATAAATCTGCTTCTGAAAAAATTTTTTAAAATTTATTTGTTCTTAATATGTTCATATCATTTTGAAAAAGACATGACAATCCTTATTAATGTACATTACTGATTTTTTTTTTCTAGAGTTAAGACTAGTAACAGGTTTCAATAAGTAGAATGTACAGGATAACAGTACAGAAGTTGCTATTATTTCTGAGGACAAGATGGCTGTCATTTATTTTTATTTTTTGTTTAAAAAATTTTTACAATGTTGTGCTGGTTTCTGCCATAGAACAACATGAATCAGCCATAGTTATACATATATCCCCTCCCTTCTTCCCCTCCCTCGCCTCCTCCTCATATCCCTCTGTGTCATCACAGAGCACCAGACTGGGGTCCCTGTCCTACAGAGCAACTTCTCACCAGCCATCCATCTTACACATGATAGTGTATATATATATATAGTGGTTCTACTTTCTCCATTTGTCCCATTCTTTCCCTCCCCCACTGTGTCCACAAGTCCATTCTCTACATCTTAACCTCTATTCCTTCCCTGCAAATGGGTTCATCAATATAATTTTCCTAGATTCAATATACATGTGTTCAGTTCAGGTCAGTCGCTCAGTCATGTCCAACTCTTTGCCACCCCATGGAAAGCAGTACACCAGGCTTTCCTGTCCACCACCAACTCCTGGAGTTTACTCAAACCCATGTCTATTGAGTCGGTGATGCCATCCAACCATCTCATCCTCTGCCTGTCATCCCCTTCTCCTGCCACCTTCAATCTTTCCTGGCATCAGGGTCTTTTCAAATGAGTTAGTTCTTTGCATCAAGTGGCCAAAGTTTTGGAGTTTCAGCATCAGCGTCAGTCCTTCCCATGAATACTCAGGACTGATTTCTTTTAGGATGGACTGGTTGGATCTCCTTGCAGCCCAAGGGACTCTCAAGAGTCTTCTCCAACACCACAGTTCAAGAGCATCAATTCTTCGGCACTCAGCTTTCTTCATAGTCCAACTCCCACATTCATACATGACTACTGGAAAAACCATAGCCTTGACTGGATGAACCTTTGTTGGCAAAGTAATGTCTTTGCTTTTTAATATGTTGTCTAGGTTGGTCATAGTTTTTCTTCCAAGGAACAAGCATCTTTTAATTTCATGGCTGCAGTCACCATCTACAGTGATTTTGGAGCCCAGAAAAATAAAGTCAGCCACTGTTTCCATTGTTTCCCCATCTACTTGCCATGAAGTGATGAGACCAGATGCCATGATCTTTGTTTCCTGAATGTTGAGTTTTAAGCCAACTTTTTCACTCTCCTCTTTCACTTTCATCAACAGACTCTTTAGTTCTTTGCTTTCTTCCTTAAGGATGGTGTCATCTGCATATCTGAAGTTATTAATATTTCTCCCTGTAGTCTTGATTCCAGCTTTTCATCCAGCCCAGCATTTCTCATGATATACTCTGAATATAAGTTAAATAAGCAGGGTGACAATATAGAGCCTTGACGTACTCCTTTCCCTATTTGGAGCCAGTCTGTTTTTCTATGTCCAGTTCTAACTGCTCCTTCCTGACCTGCATACAGATTTCTCAAAAGACAAGTCAGTTCAGTTCAGCTCAGTCGCTCAGTCATGTCTGACTCTTTGCAACCCCATGAATCGCAGCACGCCAGGCCTCCCTGTCCATCACCATCTCCTGGAGTTCACTCAGACTTACGTCCATCGAGTCCAATGGCAACCCACTCCAGTGTTCTTGCCTGGAAAATCCCAGGGACGGGGGAGCCTGGTGGGCTGTCGTCTCTGGGGTCACACAGAGTCGTACATGACTGAAGCGACTCAGCAGCAGTAGCAGCAGCAGCCCTCTGATGGACAATAGTAAGAGGCTTGTGGAAGCTTCCTGATGGGAGAGATTGACTGAAGGGGAAACTGTGTCTTATTCTGATAGGCGGATCCATGTTCAGTAAATCTTTAATCCAATTTTCTGTTAATGTGTGGGGCTGCATATCTGGGATTATTGATATTTCTCCCAGCAATCTTGATTCTAGCTTGTGCTTCATCCAGCCCAACATTTTTCATGATGTACTCTGCATATAAATTGAATAAGCAGAAAATAGACAGCTTTGACATACTCCTTTCTCAATTTGGAACTAGTCTGTTGTTCCATGTCCTGTTCTAACTGTTGGTTCTTGACCTGTATACAGATTTCTCAGGAGGCAAGTCAAGCGGTCTGGCATTCTCATCTCTTTAAGAATTTTCCATAGTTTGCTGTGATCCACACAGTCAAATACTTTGGCGTAGTCAATAAAGCAGAAGTAGATGTTTTTCTGGAACTCTTACGCTTTTTTTGGTTTGTCATATATGACCTTTATTATGTTGAGGTAACTTCCCTCTATGCCCACTTTCTGGATAGTTTAATTGTTAAAAGACTATAGAATTTTCTCAAAAGCTTTTTTTCCATCTACTGAGATGATCAATTTGCCAGTATGGTGTATTACATTGATTTATTTGCATATATTGAAGAACCTTTTCCTCTTCAGTATATATCCCACTTGATCATGGTGTATGATGTTTATAATATGTTGTTGGATTTGGTTTGCTAGTATGTTGTTGAGGATATTTTTGTCTATGTTCATCAGTGATAATAGCATGTAATTTTCTATTTTTGTGGTGTTTTTGTCTGGTTTCAGTATCAGAAAAATGGTTGCCTTTTAGAATGTTTTTGAGAGTGTTCCTTTGTCTTCAGTTTTTTGGAAGAGTTTCAAAAGAGTAGGTGTTAACTCTTCTCTAAATGTTTGATAAATTCCGCCTGTGAAACCATATGGTCCTGGCCTTTTTGCTTATTGGAAGAGTTTTAATCATGGTTTCAATTTCAGTACTTGTGATTGATCTATTCATACTTTCTATTTCTTCCCAGTTCATTATTGGAAGGTTGTACCTTTATAAGAATTTATCTGTTTCTTTCAGGTTGTCCATTTTATTGGCATATAGTTGCTTGTCATAGTCTCTTTTTGATTCTTTGTATTTATATTTCAATCTATCCTTTGAATTTCTTCCACCAGTTGCTGTGGCTTATGAGAGTGATTATCCAAACTTTTTTTGGTTGCCCTCATAGTTAGGCATTAAAGATCCATTTGTATTAAACAAATTACTGTACTTTCTATGGAAAAATAATGAGATATTTTAATAAACCCTATAAATGTACAAGTCATTAACAGCAATGCCCACATAATGAGACAGTGCTTTCACATAACCCCTCACTTAAGGACAATTTATGTATAATTTATTATTTTTCTTTAAGGTTTTAAATTTGAGTTCTATAGCTGCCATAAATTTTTTTTTTCAAATCTTTGACATAGAAAATCATAGTTGATCAAATCCTAGTATTCTGGATTTTGAGACCCATCTGCATGTCTGAGCTGAAATATTTTATCCATGCTCATGACTGAGCATGGCAGGGATACTAGAAAGCCTCATTCCTAGAAGATGCAGCATTCCTCTGCAAGACAACTTAGCCTTGAAGATTCCCCTTCAGGCTTGCTGGACACACTGGAACTTCACTGCAGTTTAAGATACTCCTCCCCACTTTCCTTCCTTCTCTCTCCCTTGTACAAAGATCAGAGCTACACTGTGGTCTGATAGCTATCCCAACACAACCTCCATTCTTGTCCTTTTAATTTGCCCACACAAATTATTCTTGCCTAATGAATCTTGAGGGTTTTTTCTCCATATTGTAATCTGTTTGTCAGATCACCTGAACTTATCTGTCCCGTCAAGAAAATTTATCTCATTTGATCACTGGAAAAAGGATGATAATTTAGATAACACAAACATGTAGAAAAAAACTTTTTAAAAAGTTAATAGGATGTTTTAGTAGAGATTTTTAACGTAGATACCCTTGGAAAATAGATTGCAGTTATAAATTATTCTGGTAAATGTTTTCATTTATTGAATTCTAGAAATTGAACGCATATATTTAACTTGCAATTTAGAAAGGTTTATTAACATCTAGTTGATAATTTCATTATAATTTTTATGGTGCTTCCCTCATAGCTCAGTTGGTAAATAATCTGCCTGCAATGCAGGAGATCCTGGTTCAGTTCCTGGGTTGGGAAGATTCACTGGAGAGCAGAAGGACTACCCACTCCAGTATTCTTGGGCTTTCCTGGTGGCTCAGCCGATAAAGAATCCACCTGCAATGCAGGAGACCTGGGTTCAATCGCTGGGTTGGGAAGATCCACTTTAAAAGGGAAATACTACCCGCTCCAGTAGTCTGGCCTGGAGAATTCCATGGAATTTATAGTCCATGTGTCGTAAATGATCGGACACAACTGAGGGACTTGATTATGGTTATACATTATTCTGGTAAATGTTTTCATTTATTGAACTTTAGAGATCATACATATATAGGTAATTGTAGTTTAGAAAAGCTTTATTAACATCTAGTTGATAATTTCATTATAATCTTTATAGATCCTAAAGATACATAAAAAGAGACATTATTTGTGCTTGTCTTTAGAAAATGTGCTCAAGATACCTCAAGTTAAGAGGAGAAGATTAAAAGTACTCTAGAAATTACAGGTTTCCCTATCAGAGATTCTCTATTTGTTGTATTACTTCTGGTACCTTAACTAATCCACACTATTTTTCCAGCTAAACTTTGTTTTTTCATCTGATCCATGAACTGTTTGAAAACAGGAACAGAAGCAAAAATTGGGAAACCACAGTAAAATGATATCCTATCAAGGAAGTTTAAAACCGCTCTACCTTCTGTTTCAATTACCAGTGACAAGCTAAGCATAAAACATGTCATAGGAAATGTCACTTCCTGGATTAATTTGTCATATCTCTGTTGAAAAATAACTCTGATATTTGTTGCTTAGAGAAAGTGAAAATCAAATTTTTCTACTTCCAAGCATATTTATAATTCTCAAATTAAAATATTAGTTAATATGCAAGATGTTATGTTAGTTTCCATAAAATTTTTAAAAGTTTGAAAAGGGACAGTTTGTGTAATGATCCAGTCACTTATGATTGCAATTAATAATACACAGTAATATTCTCTGAAACAGTTAAATTCTAGGCTTCTAAAAAAAGTATAGGAGTTCCTCTCAGATTATGGAAAATATAGCAATGATGAAACAAAATAATTTCAAACAGAGGAATTAAAATGATGAAATGAAAATAATCTATAAGACTAGAGATGTGTATCTAGAAAATCCAGTGTATTTAGTTGGACTGGAGTGAAGGTTCATGAAGAATATTTTTGGAAATAATTTTGAAAACAGTTAAGTAAGGATCATGGAAGAATTTGAATATCATAGAAAAGCCTGTATTTCTTATTGTTTAAATAAGTGTTTCCCAACTGGTATACAAGGAGATATACAGTGAATTCCCAGAAAGGGGATAGATTTAAGGTATTCACTATTGTTGATATTTCTGAGAAGTCAAGAGGAAAAAGACTGAGGAAGAAGATTGTATTTGATAAATAATGACACCATTTATTGTTTACCTGTAGCAAAAAGTGTGGCAACTAGTTTATCTACACGTATCTTATTTTATTATCACAATAAACAGATAAGTTAAATATTACCATATCCACTTTGCCTGTGAGGACTGGCAGCTTAGAGGAACTGAGTTACTGTTTTAGTCATTTGTTCAGTAGCAGGATTTAGATGCAAACGCAGATCTGTAGGACTTCTGTTCCACAGAATCTGTAACTCTTCCCCAAATCTACGAGAAGATTAAAGAGTTACATGAACAAGTAATCAGAAGATAAAATCAACTAGAAAAAAATTCTTTTGAGAGGCTTTGAGGTTAATAAGAAAAAGGAGGAAAGCTCAAGAAAGGGACAGGATCAAAGTTGTTTGGTCATTGCAGTTTGGAGAATGGTGTGTGTCTTGTTTATCTCCAGCCTTGCTTTTTCGCGCACTTTGCCTGTCTTTCACTTATGGTAAATATCACTAAGTTTAATGTGAGCACTTGCCTTTGACTGTCTTACATTATTATAGTTAATGTTTAATAATTAAATAACATCTTTGTCCCTTAACCAGGGTATTCTCATCTTTTACCAGAAACAAAGTGATGGGGTTTATATTTTCAATTTATCCAGTATCAGGTGATGCAATTTGGGGCACGATGCATTATCTTTCTTCCTTATAAAGGACAGCACAGTAAAATAGGGATATGGTTTATTGGTGCATATAGCTATTAAAAGTCCAAGAACTAATGTCAAATGCATATTTTCAGCAACAGAAAAAAACACTAAAAGTGAAAGAAAAAATCTGAAGGAAACTCATGAGAATGAGGAAGAACTTGAAGAGAAGCCATGTCCTTTGGGGAATGTGAGAGCCGAGGCCAAAAGCAATGAGAGCCAAGATCCATAGCTTATTGTGGTTTCCTGTTACTAATCAATACTTAGCCAAGGATCGTAGGCACAGAGCAGGTGAATCACCAGCATTGGTGCAGTTTGGGGTCACCTAGCTCATCCAGCTTTACCAAACCCAGCAGGGAGAACCTCCTGCAACCATAGGAAGGAATGATCCTATTCATGAAGGACTGGGACCTAAATCTTTGCACCAGCTTCTCTCCCAAAGAATCTGGGAAAGGAAGCAGTGTAAGCATTCTTTGAGGAAAGACCCTGTGTTTTTGAAACTTAAAAGGGTAGAAAACAGATGCAGTAATTAAGGAAATACAGTATTTAAAAATTACATCATTTAACACAAGAATTTTACTATTCAGTCTGGGACCCTTGCTCCTGACAGGAGACTTCTCCAAGGGCTGATTTTGATTAATGGCTGTTTGAGGCCTCAGGGTTGCTATGCTCCTGTACATGAATCCACACAGGGGAAAAGCATGGATAATGATACATGAAAGATTTTCATGAGTATGATAGAAGTAAGGTTTTTAACTTTTTCCCACATTTTTTTTTTTACTTCCCTAGTGGCTCAGATGGTAAAGTGTCTGTCTACAACGCGGGAGACCTGGGTCCGATCCCTGGGTCAGGAAGAATCCCTGGAGAAGGAAATGGCAACCCACTCCAGTACTCTTGCCTAGAAAATCCCACGGAAGGAGGAGCCTGGTGTCCATGGGGTCGCAAAGAGTCAGACACAACTGAGCAACTTCACTTTCACTTTCACAATTTTTTGGTTAACACATTCTACACCTATGTGCAAAGGAGAGTGGTTAATAGTGACCAAACCAAAGGTAATGAATTTGGTGATCAGCTTTCAGTCACTGCCACAAAAAGGGAAAAAACAAAACAAAACAAAACAGTATTTTAAAGCTGTCAGCGGTGTTGTTAATCTTGTTTTAGGCAAAAACAGGTTTCTTTTTATTTAATGGAAAGCATTAATTTGCATTTTGTTTTTGCAAAAGTCCAGTTGCAAGCTCTTATGGAGTGATTTAGGCTAAATTTCTCTGCACAATAATTTAAAAGTTTATCTTAATTTGTAGATTGTTTACATTTCCAATTTTATTGAGATTTTGATTGGAGGTGGACAAGAGCCTGGGAGTAGAAAATAATATTTTCCTCCATCACCACCATAATCTGAGAAGATGAAGGTAGAATTCAGGTTCAAAACATCACCACTGAGGGAAATGAACTGGCCCTTGCCATCTGACAGTAGGAGAAAGGGCAATAAGGCAAGAAAGAGCCCAAAATACTCACTTTGAAAGACTCATCATTTTTGGTGTCCAGGAGAATTTATGGCCCCTGTCTGTTGCTAACATTTTCTTTTCAGAGCTATAGTTTCTTCTTGCTATCTCTAAGCTTTCACTAAAGTTTGGTTTAGAATTACAACTTGAGCTAAGCAAAGTTTGGCAGAATTAAGGGAGAAATCTGTTCCTGTGTTTGGAGTAAAGAATTATGGGCAGACTGATGGCACACTTCCAAGGAGTAAGCGTCTTTTAATTTCATGGCTGCAGTCACCATCTGCAGTGATTTTGGAGCCTCCTCAGACCATCATTTTGCCTTTTTCATTTCTTTTTCTTGGGGATGGTCTTGATCATTGTCTCCTGTACATGTCACAAACATCTATCCATAAGCAGTCTGTCTATCAGATCTAATCCCTTGAATCTCTTTTTCACTTCCACTGTATAATGGTAATGGATTTGATTTAGGTCATATCCTATATCTGACCTATGTTTAGGTTAATATACTATATTTGTTTTTCTCTTTCTGATTTACTTCACTCCATTTAATAAGCTCTAGGTTCATCTACCTCAATAAAACTGACTCAAATATTCTTTTTATGGCTGAGCAATATTCCAGGTTGGAAGCCTGATGTGCTGCTGTCCATATGGTTGCAAAGAGTCGGACATGACTGAGTGACTCAACTGAACTGAACTGAATATTCCATGGTATATATGTACCATATGTTCTTTATTCATTGATCTGTCAACGGACATCTAGGTTGCTTCTAAGTCCGGGGTGTTGTAAATAGTACTGCTATGAACAGTGAAGTACATGTGTCTTTTTCAACTATGGTTTTCTCAGGATATATGCCCAGTAGTGGGGTTGCTGGATCATATAGTAGATTTATTCCTAGTTTGTTTTTTAAGGAATCTCGTACGGTTCTGCATAGTGGCTGTATCCATTTACATTCCCACCAACAGTATGGGAGGGTTCCCTTTTCTCCACACCCTTTCCAGTGTTTACTGTTTGTAGATTTTTTTGATGATGGTCATTCTGACTAGTGGGAGGTGATCCCTCATTGTAGTTTTGATTTGCGTTTCTCTAGCAGTTTATTTATTTTTAAAATAAAAAAATTTCCTAGTATATTCTTTCACAGAAACAAATGTTAGATTTTCTTAAATACATAAAATGTGGGCCCTGGTGGACACACTCCCTTGGCCACAGCTCTTTAGTGAATGGGATGCGTGAAGCCAGGGCAGACCCAGAGCAGGGTTTTCTGGGCAAGGCCCAGCACAAGTGTCTACTTGCACAAAGTTTAAGGGCTGTGCTGTGTCAGAAATAGAGGTTAGGCAGTGATACCTGAGAGACCCAGTAAGATATGGGGATAGAGCTATCAACCCTATAATGTGGCTAGATTTCAATCTATTAGGATCCCCGGTCCTGATGGATCTTGAGTTTCACTATGAAACTGAAAAAAAAAAAAAAAAAAAGAATCTGTAACTAATGTGGTCACACTTTCATGTTCTGGAATAACTCCCAAGACAGTCCTCAAAGAGAAAAGATATTTTAAATACATTTTATTCATCTATTTTTATAAAGTATTACATGATCTCAGTATAAAATTCAAAGTATANTAATAAAAAAAAAAAAAAAAAAAAAAAAAAAAAGAATCTGTAACTAATGTGGTCACACTTTCATGTTCTGGAATAACTCCCAAGACAGTCCTCAAAGAGAAAAGATATTTTAAATACATTTTATTCATCTATTTTTATAAAGTATTACATGATCTCAGTATAAAATTCAAAGTATACAAAAACTATTCAGTGAAAAATATCTTTCTAATAAATAAACTTAGCCCAGCAATCCAGTTATTTCCAAAAGCAACCATTGTTACCAGTTTTGTGTATATCTTTACAGAGGCAGTTTTATAAATTTACCACCTATATATATATATATATATATATAGTTATGCATTTTATTTTTTTCCCACCTAATATAATTTGGAGATTCCATACCTTATTGGTACATTTAGAGTTGCCATAGAAAAGTGACTTATTTTGCCTTCAGTCCTCTGTTTTCCCAGTAGTTTTTTATTTTTTTTAGTTTTCTTTCTTTTTTATTTTTTTATTCTTTTTTTTGTATTTATTTTTTTAATAACTGTAGTTAAAGATTAAAAAAGAGGATTTTATAGTTTGCCTGGGAAATCTATAAAACTTTTGTAGTTTTTCCATATTTCTTCTCCAAGCACTATCTTCTGACGATTTAATGTAAAATTTGAGTGTTAGCAATTCAAGAGCCCTTCATCTGTAACCATATTTAGATTCAACTTCTAGTTGTGGTTTTCACGAAGTAGAAAAAATGCATAGACAATAAAAGATAACAACCAGGTAGATTATTCCATTGGGACTTGTGATGGAAGATACTCCATCAGAATTCACTCTCTCTGATGATAAGAGTTATCTGAGGTTTTTCATAAATCAACAGTTTTCCAGGCTTCTCCTGGCTTAGGAAGTCTCATTCAGTGGGTCTGGAGTGGGAGCTGGAGATTTGTAGCTATAACAAATATATTTAAAGTTATTGCATTAGTCATGCATTACCCCCAGTTCCCTCACAACGGCCTGGCTTAAAGCAATCATCTTCAGGTATTACCTCTTACGAATTGTGTGGTTCAGTTGCTCATTCTGGACACAGTGCAGATGGCCAGTCTCTTCTTCATTGGTGTGTGGAGACTCAGATGGAAGACTCAGGTTGGACCAGGAAGTGTCTGAAGCTGCTGTTCATTCACAGGTAGTTGATGCTGGTTGTCAGCTGAACACCTAGGTGAGAC
Organism: Oreotragus oreotragus; assembly: GCA_006410675.1. Classification (NCBI taxonomy): domain Eukaryota; kingdom Metazoa; phylum Chordata; class Mammalia; order Artiodactyla; family Bovidae; genus Oreotragus; species Oreotragus oreotragus. The sequence goes on from SJYX01001362.1 coordinate 41,917, forward strand.
TGTCAGCCAGAACACCCACACATGACCTCTCTGTGTGGCCTGGACTTCATCACAATAAAGTTTGTGTGTCTCAAGGATAATTATCCTCAGAGAAGAGGAAGGAAAGACAGTAGAAGCTGTGTTCTTGATATGTCCTAGCCTCAGAAATTTAGATAGTATTACTTTGACCAAATCCATCTCCCCACTGTTTGGGGCAGTGATCTCCTCCCTTCTCTCTTCCCTCAATTCAAGGGAATAAAACATAGACCCCACCTCCTAGTGAGGGGAGATCTATCACTTTGTAAGAAGAGTCTGTGGGGTAGGATAAATATATAGATGTGGCCATCTGCTCTGTTCAGGCCGTGTGATGGCCACAGTTCATATTCCTCCATGTGCAGAGTATGCTCATCTCTTCCCCCGAGACAGCACCCCACCCCTACCCCCGCCACCACAAGCCTCATCCCATCACAGCCTCTGGCTCAGGATTAAGGGCTAGAGATTGTCTGTCCCCATGAGCCTGATGTTATCTGGAACCAAGGGATCACCTGCACTGGGTCAGGCTGATGCACATGCTGGAAGGAATACCACAAAATGGGCAGCGTGTGACTTCTAAGGGCAGGTTGTAAAAGCCATTGCAGCTTCTGCTTGGTCTCTTGCTGCTTCCTCTGGAGGAAGCAAGCCTCCATGCTGTGAGGTCACTCAACAGCCGTGGGGCGAGACCATGTGGACAGGAACTGAGGCTTTCTAACAGGACTGACTTGCCAGTCTGGTGAGTGAACCACCTTGGAAGTAGTGCCTCTCCCCCCATTTGGGCCTTCCAATAATAGCAGCCCCAGTGGACGTCTGCCTGAACCCTTTGAGGGACTCTGAGTCAGAATTGCCAGCCAAGCCTCCTCTGAATTCTTGTCCCTAAACCTACTGAGTTTTGAGGTGATTTGTCTCACAGCATTAAATAACAAATGTAGCTGCCCAGGTAAATCTCATCTTCACTAAAATTTGAGAACCTGGCTGAAGACTTCACTGGTCATGCACAGGGAGGAACACCTTTGGTCATTGTAAACAGTCCTGTTAGAAGTAAACTGTGCCCATCTGAAGTGGAAAGTAAAGGTTCCACTTCTCTTTTCTGAGATATGTCAATGGGGTGAGGAAAAGCAGGGAAGACTGAGTCACATTTTCAAGTATTTTGGAAAGAAACAATTCTGGACCACAGTTCCTTTAGGAAGAAAGCTCCATGATGGNTGAAGTGGAAAGTAAAGGTTCCACTTCTCTTTTCTGAGATATGTCAATGGGGTGAGGAAAAGCAGGGAAGACTGAGTCACATTTTCAAGTATTTTGGAAAGAAACAATTCTGGACCACAGTTCCTTTAGGAAGAAAGCTCCATGATGGGCAGTTTTATCCTCAGATTTTGATTTGAGTTTGTATGTGTCTTGGCAGGTATTAGCCCTGGATCCCATTAGGAATAGAACTCTATATCACCATGCTTAACCCTGTTTCTCCTGAGACTAGATCCCATGCAAAATAATGGTTTCCACCCCAGTTGTTTTTCCTGCAGGTTGCCTATCAGTTAGTAATTATTCTCCCAGGACAAGTCTACCAGGCTGACTCAGCTCTTTATGTCCTTTAAATCTGCCAGCCAGTTAGGCTCTAACTGTGTTTTTGGAGTGGAAACCGCCTTCCTGTGAGAGTTTATAGTGATATCACCTACAAAATATGTTGTCAATGTTGTAGGTCAGCAAGGTTTTAATATGGGCTTCCCAGGTGGTGCTAGTGGTAATCAACCCACCTGCCAATGCAGGAGATATAATGCAGGTTCAGCCCCTGGGTTGGAAAGATNAATGGGTTGAAAAGAGTCAGACACAACTGAGTGACTAAACTGAACTGAACTGAATACTGGTAATATGAACATTCTTTTAGCCAACTTTTGTGCACATCCATTCCCACGCGGTGCAGGTGGTAAAGAATCTGCCTGCCAGTGCAGGAGACATCAGGAAGATCCCTGGAGGAGGGCATGGCAGCCTGCTACAGTACTCTTGCCTGGAGAATCCCATGGCCAGAGGAGCCTGGCACGCTACAGTTCATGGGGTTGCGAAGAGTTGGATATGACTGAAGTGACTTAGTACAGCATGGCACGTCATTTCCTTAGGATAAAGTCCTAAATGTGAAATTCTCAAGAAATGTGTATGTAAAAGTTTAGAGCTTGTTGATAGTTGCTTTTAAGACAGTTTTGTTAGGTAGTTGGAATAGGAAACAAGAGTCCAAAATGGTGGTGGCTAAAAGACAAGGAAGGGAAAAGCCCAGGAAAATAGAACAAAAGAAGGTCAAAGGGAGATCCGAGGACTGGAGTGAGGACTTCAGGTAGAACAAACAGCACTTGGCTAGCCCAATTTGCATAAGGCAGGCCCAGTTCAGTTCAGTTCAGTTCAGTCACTCAGTCGTGTCTGACTCTTTGCGACCCCATGAATCGCAGCACGCCAGGCCTCCCTTTTCATCACCATCTCCTGGGGTTCACTCAGACTCACGTCCATCGAGTCTGTGATGCCATCCAGCCATCTCATCCTCGGTCGTCCCCTTCTCCTCCTGCCCCCAATCCCTCCCAGCATCAGTCTTTTCCAATGAGTCAACTCTTCGCATCAGGTGGCCAAAGTACTGGAGTTTCAGCTTTAGCATCATTCCTTCCAAAGAAATCCCAGAGCTGATCTTCAGAATGGACTGGTTGGATCTCCCTGAAGTCCAAGGGACTCTCAAGAGTCTTCTCCAACACCACAGTTCAAAAGCATCAATTCTTTGGCGCTCAGCCTTCTTCACAGTCCAACTCTCACATCCATACATGACCACAGGAAAAACCATAGCCTTGACTAGATGAACCTTAGTCGGCAAAGTAATGTCTTTGCTTTTGAAAATACTGTCTAGGTTGGTCATAACTTTTCTTCCAAGGAGTAAGCATCTTTTAATTTCATGGCTGCAGTCACCATCTGCATTGATTTTGGAGCCCAAAAAATAAAGTCTGACACTGTTTCCACTGTTTCCCCATCTATTTCCCATGAAGTGATGGGAC
>SJYX01001363.1:0-26051 GCA_006410675.1 Oreotragus oreotragus
ATAAGAAACTGGAAAAGTATGAAATTTAGATTTTTTTCTGCTTTAATTTTCAAAGGCAGTCGTTTTCATCTGGGACTTTAAGTTCTTCCTGGAAATTTAGTGATAAGGGAAGGTTTATTTATTTATTTATTTTGTAATTTATGGCTTTTGCTTTTATTTTTGGCTGGCATTACATTATTTGGAATATCATTCAGGCTCATTGCAAAACCTCTGATGACCTATATTGCACAACACAGCTAAGAATTATGTGAGATGGTAAATGCAACAGTCCATTATCATTCTAGAGGTCAACACAGCCTTGGAGTTCATTTAATTAATGTGCGGCCCTGCCCCATATCAGAAACTTCTGGTCCAGTGAGGCACAGGAGGGTACAGAAAAGACCACTGCTGGCACTGCAAGTGGCTTCATGAATGTAGGGTTGTGTTGACAAGCTGTTGGTCTCCTCCACAGAGACAGATACACCCTTGGTTGACAATGGGTTTCATTGTTGAGCCTTGTGGGATAAGAGGAGGGGAAAAGGCCAGGAAGTAAAGGAAAGCTGGTCTCTCCTGTACTCCCACCTTCTTGCCAAAAGATTAAATAGAGTCAAAGTGAAGTCGCTCAGTCATGTCCAAGTCTTTGCGACCCCATGGACTGTAGCCTACAAGGCTTCTCCATCCATGGGATTTTCCAAGCAAGAATACTGGAGTGGGTTGCCACTTCTTTCTCCAGGGGATCTTCCCAACCCAGGGATCCAATCCGGTCTCCCGCATTTCAGGGAGGCGCTTTACCATCTAAGCTACCAAGGAAGCCCACGAAAGTCGTTCAGTCATGTCCGACTCTTTGAGACCCCGTGGACTATACAGTCCATGGAATTCTCCAGGCCAGAACACTGGAGTGGGTAGCCTTTCCCTTCTCTGGGGATCTTCCCAACCTAGAGATCGAACCCAGGTCTCCCGCATTGCACGTGGATTCTTTACCAGCTGAGCCACAAGGGAAGCCCAAGAATACTGGAGTGGGTAGCCTATCCCTTCTCCAGCGAATCTTCCCGACCCAGGGGTTGAACCAGGGTCTCCTGCATTGCAGGTGGATTCTTTACCAACTGAGCTATCAGGGAAGCCCATATAGAATAGAAACTTGCCTCTTTTTTTCAATATTGAAGGATAGCTTTCACTTTTCTTCCGAGTTTCCCTCTCTCAAAGAAGATGGCAAACAGCTTTTGGGTTTTGACCCAACTGTCTTCTTCTCATGTTTTCTTGACCCATCCCCCTTACACCATATCATAATTTGTTTTGTTTTGCTTTTTACAGGTTTTTTTTGCCTTTTTTTTGTTTTTTAAAAAATATTTATTTATTTTTAATTGATTGACGATTGGTTTAAAATATGGGTTTGATTTCTGTCATACATCAACATGAACTAACCATGGGTGTACATATATCCCCTCCCTCTTGAGTCTCCCTCCCACCTCCTGCCCATTCCCATCCCTCTAGGTTATTACAGAGCCCAGTTTGAGTTCCCTGAGACATATAACACATTCCCCTAAGCTGTCTCTTCACATATGTTAATGTATATGCGTCCACGCTACTCTCTCCATTTATCTCATCCTCTCCCTCTTCTCCCCCACCCTTGTCCATAAGTCTGTTCTCTGTGTCTGCATCTCAGTTGCATGATTTCTGTTTTGGCTATCTCTTCTCATGGAAGGTAAGCATCAGAAGGGTGGAGCTTGCTTTATTCATTAACACAAGCTGATTGATAGATAGATAATTGATTGACTGATTCATTGAGCAATCAATCCTGAACCCTGTGTGGTACATGGTGAGCACTCAATAGATATTTGTTGAATGAATGAATAAATGAGTGATTCCTCTGATTAGTGATATTGGAAAAAGGGACTTGTCTACGTGATGAATATCTCCATCCTCTTTGGGCCATCTTTCTCCCAGCTATCCAGTGAACAAGAAGGGTATGGGGTTAATGTCCCATAGGTAAGTTCCCTCTGTCGGGTTTCTCCATCCTACTACTCCAGGTGAAATGTGGAGGCTGTGGGGAGGAATCGGAAGTTACATGAATCTAATTTTTGGATGAAAGGAGAGAAAGCTTTCTTTTTCAACCTAGCTTTATCAGCGATAAAGCTGATATTTTTATACCCGTCAGTATTTGTTACCAGTTCCAAACAGAAAAGGTAATGGGACGGGGAAAGAAGTTTCACCACATTTTTCAAACATAAAAAACAAAAAGCCAGTTGCCATTAAAAATAAGTATCAAACTGTTCCATGGATAACAATACACCTGTAATAATAAAATTAAATACAGTTCAATAATAAACTCCCATTGCTTCAGCAGTAGCCACAAACTGAAAATTCATTTTAAGTCATCCATTTAAAAAGTAATGTGATAGGTTTCATATCAAATAAATGTCCCCTGAATATCCATATTTCACCTTTTCTTTGCATGAAAGACAATATAAAAGTGCTTTGTTACATAAACAAGCTGTTTAGTAGAAAGTGCGTGGAATTACTTGGTCATCTGAAAAATGTTGGTAATTGTTTTGATATAGATTTTTAAAGAAAAAATTATTCAACTCTTCTTTCTATAGATAGTCTTATTGTCATTCTCCAATTCACTGTGAGCTCTTTCCCATTTGCTTTCCTGTGGGCAAGCACATTACTATTCATCTGCAACATGTAAAATAGACATGGCAATCTATTTATCCCTGGGTTTTCTTTCATGGTGTCTAGTCCTGAGTTTGGGGCTTTACTTTCTCTAGGATAAGTTTCCTTTAATAACTTCAGGTTGAGAATCCTGTATTCGAAATGGGACTTAAGCAGCCAGTGATTCCAAGTCCTTTATAACATAGCCATATTGTATTCTCATTTCCTGTATCTCTCTCCTTTTTTCCTCCCTCCCTCCCTCTACTCTGCTCCCATTTTCTTGTTCCATTTTTCAAAATACTTTCATATATATAATAAATTTTTTCATTGGTTGTCATTTTAAGGGGTAATCTGAATTTGTAATAAGGAGATGGAACATTATTCACTCAAATTTCACTGGTGGTGTAATGGAAAGCCTAACAGGCAGGGGACCCAAATTAAATCTTGAAATTAATAAGCAGTTTGGCTTGAAATGAATTGCCTCTCTTTTCTTGGAAAAGGAGTAGGACCAGAAGAATATTTAAGCCCCTTGTAAATTGTATTTCTGAGCAATTACTTCAAAGGATGTAATGAGCTTGCATAAATTTGCATGTTTTTTTTTCTCATTCCTTTCTTTATTTTCTAGCCTCTCTTAAAGAGATCTTTTGTTACTTGATTCAAACCAGCACTGAGAAGAGTAAATTGAAAACAAACAAAAACTGAAACTAAAAATAAACAAAAAATCCCTCAGAATCATACAGATACAGGTGAAATGATTTTATCTAGATTTAGTTATAAGCAGCGTGATTTTTAAATAGGAAAACATCTCAGATACCTTATTTGAAATACTTAGATAAGGAGGGGCTGTTTCAAAGAATACCAGCCTAGGGTTTATTCCTAAAGCCAAACTGTATTATATGAGAACTTGTGAATTTCATCCAAAATATACAAAAGTTAGAACAGTTTGATTGATTTGGTTTGGTTTGGAGCAGTTATGTAATACTTGTCCACTTGAAGTAATAACAATAAAAATCTCAGCTGGCACCTTGACATTTTTACAAATCTCCAAAGACTGTAACACCCTCACCTCCTGTCTCCCCACCCCCAAGGCTTTTGGTCAGAGGAACTTTCCTTCCTAGTCTGTGTGGCATTTATATTCTCAGGCTGATTTATGTCATTTCATTTTGTTTGCATTTTCAGAGTGTAGGATACAGAATTTATTTCTGATCATTCAAGGTTTTCTTAATACACGTAAATCCTCAATAACTATATTATATATAAAGCAGCCCATCTAATAACACTGTAAAATGCTGAATTAATATTCCCCATACATTGTTTGTTATTTCCTTATAAAACAATGACACTCAGAGTTGTTTGTAAGGTCAGAGAAATAAACAGTTGAATAGAACCATACGTTTATAAAAAAAAAGCAGTGCAGAAAGAAAAAAAAATACCTTTAGTATCTTGCTCAGGTTCACTCTCTTCTATTAATAGGAACAAGACAAACAAACATGGAAACAAAAACAGCACATCATGAAAAGGAAAATCTTTGAGCACAGAAATGTTACTGTACAAGAAGAAGTAGGACCTGCTTGTTTCTTATTTCAATAAGAAACAAATGCAATCAAGGGAAACCACTGACCTTTTAAAAGCAAACTATCAAATGACATAAACTTTCAAACTATTGCTTTTAGTCAGGCAGTACCACACAGAAAATGAACTACAGCATACCCAACAACATAGCTCATTCATGCATTTTAATTTCATCGTTGACAATTACCCTTTCTTTCAAGGCAACAGACTGCCTGCTATTCTGCTAATAGTGGCAGTGATTGTGCTTCTCCTTGTGAGTATGACTTCTCCTCTTATGAGGCCCTGCTGTGGAGGCAGTGATGTTGACTCTGGGATCTCAGCTATCATTTCTATGGCAATCGACTCCTGTTGTGGTAAACAGAGGATTAGGGGGTTTCTGCAGAACAGAGCCTACAACCAAGAGAGAGTCTCTCCTCTGTATTGATTCCCAGAGGCTGCCCAGAGAGCAGAGAGGAGCTCATCATTATCTTTCAGGGAAAAAGAACAGTAAAGCAAGCTACAAAGAAAAATAGAAAAATGTCTAAATTGGGTATATGGAATTGAGAATTTTTCAGTTTTTAAAAATCCTAGAAAAGAGACAACCACTAAATTAATTGTCCCCAAATGTTTAATACAACCAAATCAGAGATCGATCCCACATGAAGTTTTATCTTTCTATTGTGAAGATGTATTTTGTGTCAATTTAGACCTTTTTTATTTTAAATTGATGTGTAGTTAGAATAGACCTTTCTTTGATTTAGTGATAAGCCAAGTGCAGTATTTGTTTATAGTATAAAATAGTAATGCTCTTGTTAATCTACTTTTAGAAATAAGAGTACATTGGTATGGTTCCTTACAGATTATGGGTATTTTCACACACGTTGTACATTATCTCATTTAACGCTAGCTGTTTCCCTGTGATGATACATACCTGATATTATTCAGCCCATTTTTCAGACAAAGGATCTGAAACTCACAGATTTGCTGCAGATCCAGAGCCAGAAATGCCTCTCCAGCTTTCAGACACAGTTTTCTGGTCTACCTAGCATCACAGTGAGAAAGCCTCATTTTTATATTTAATGCCCAATACTCTTAAATTTAGGTGTACTTATTTATAACTTCCCAGTTAGATTTTACTCTATCTGTCAAGTTCATGACACATTCTTATTTTATTTTTTTTTTTAATATCAAGGTCATATTGGATAAAAATGAGATTTTTCCATACTAAAAACTGGTCCATCTGAACACTAGAAAACTGCAGAGAGTCCTTGCTTGGAACAAAGACCTTAATCAGAAGAAATAAGTGAAGGTCTATAGTTGGACCAGACTGGACCTGAAAAATTATGCCTGAATGTCTTTGGGCTGAGCATGTCTTTCAAGTTCCTTAGCACAGTTGTACTTATTTCTAAGCTTGTGGGGGGTGGGGGTGGGGGGAACAACTGTTTTTTTGGAACCAGCGAAATAGCTATGGGTGCCTGAGATGGGCCAGGGACTTATATGGGAACGTTAAGTATCTGTGTTATTTGACTGCTATATCTCCAAAATTTTGCTCCACTAAAGTTGAAGGGCCTCGGTAGTTTTGAGAACCTTATTTACTCATCTGGCACACTACTCTTTTCAGGGTTCTAGAGCAGGTGCAGGTAAATCCTCAGCCTCCTTGTAATTTTACACCAATGGTCTTTTACTGGACTGGACTGTATTTTGAAGTAGACTCTGAGGGCAATGCTGATTTTTCCTTTGCTGCTTTTCACTTTGTTGTTGTTATTGTTATTATTACTCATTTTGTTTGATTTGTTTGGAATTGGGAGCAGTCAAACCAATGCACCCATTTCCTCCACTGCAGATATATAGAACCAAACCAGGGGATCAAAGAAGCTCTAAGATTTGCCATTTTCCTAAAAGGAAGTCTGGAAGTCCCACCAGAAATTAAGCTTTCATATATCGACTCTCAAAATTTCTTTTTACACACAAAATTCAAATATGTATCTCATGTGGTGTTGTTCTGGTCGTGTCTGACTGTTTTGTGACCCCATGAACTGTAGCCTGCCAGGCTCCTCTGTCCATGGGATTTCCGAGGCAAGAATATTGGAGTAAGTTGCCATTTCCTTCTCCAGGGGTTCTTCCCAACCCAGGGATTGAATCTGCGTCCCCTGCACTGTGGGCAGATTATTTATGTATATAACTATATACATATTTATATATGCTATGTATTAATATATACACATGTACACACATTCACACACATGCATAAACAGTTGAGGTTACTTTAAGTTAGAGAAATTGCACACTATTCAAGTTTGCATACAGTCACACAGTATATGAGATTATTTGTTATTTTGAGGTCAAACTGTAGTCCTGGTTTTACTGTGTATCCTGCTTGTCTACCCTGCCGCCATCCCTCTTGACTTCTGAACCGACTGTTTTACCTCTTATGAAAATTACATATATTCTGTTTCATGGTCTTTATGTCTACTTAATTGATAAACTCTCTTAATCACTTTATGTGTAACACATCAGTCTTGTCTGCCAACGTGATTTGTAGTCTTTGTGGGCTGGAGGAGGGAGCAACAGAGCATACTTTATTTTTGTTGTGTCATTTTTTCCCCTAAAGTCCAGCACAGCCTCTTGTGGAAATACTTTGAAAAAAGTGTTGGGTAGTCATTCATTTTCCTTCTCTGCTTTCTCGGGATTGTTCAATAGAACATTTAGAATGGAGAGTCTGAGATTTCTCATATTAGAATAATCTGAGATATAATCAACATCCAAGTTAAACAGTATATCCATCAATTTCTTGAATAGTTTGATTTATGGAGAACTTAGTTTCAACCCATTTTAAACAGCTATGTTAAAAAAACAGGTCCTGAATCAAACCAAAATCAATCTCCTTATAATTACTACCCACAAGACCCAGTTCCCACTTCTACCTACTGGACAGAAATGAAAATGAAATCCATCACATGTTTTCATTTTTCCAACATACTAACCCCAGTTTACCATCCTGACTTCTCAGTTTTGAACTGCTTAGCTTCCCTTCTTTTCTTAAGTTATCCTCTTATCTGTGGTACCTGGAACTAAAACTAACACACCTAGAGTCTCACAAATTCAGTGAACAGTTACACTCTTTCTAAATACTCTACCTCTATGAATATAAATTTGCACAAGCTTTTATTTGCATTTCATATAATGATGCAGTTAGGTCATTGATTCCACTAAAAATCATGAATATCCCATACCCATTTTTATATTTGCTCTTATTAAAGTCTATCTCCTCAGTTTCAAATGTATATCTGTGTGAATATGACTTGATTCTAAAGAGATATAAATTAACTTTTTCCTACTCAGTTTACTGTATTAGTTGATGGAGAAGAAAGCTGGGGGACGGGGGTGGAATGTATTGTTATATGGGAGGAGGGAAAGCTATCAAAGTTCTCTAGTGGAGCTAAAAGGAATACATTTAGTAAATTAATACAGGTCATGTAGATCTTACAGAAAGAAAGAAATGAAACCAGAAGAGAAAACAAATACACGTGTGAGATGATTTCCATCCTTCTGACTGCAAGACTGAGGAAAGTCAAGAAATAACAGGAATTTGGCCACCTAGACTCGAAGTCTCAATGGAGGGTGAAATAGTACATTATTTGCTTTTTTTAACATGACATTTATAATTTTCTTCTTGGGCAATTTCCTAAGAAAATCTCTGACCATCTGGTACTATAAGAATACCGTTCTAGGACTTTTTCTAAGAACATAATCAGAAATTGAGAAATCAAAATAATATTTCCTTTCAGTTGTGTACAGTACCTCTTATGGGAAGCCAGGCAGGCGGCTCTGAGTTTGGGTCCTCACCCTACTGCTTACTAGCTGTTCAATCTGTGCCACCCTGGACTTCAGTGTCTTGCAGAAAATGCAGAACCTGTCAACCCCCAAGGATTATGGAGAAGATTAAGTAAAATGATTTGTATAAGGAAGTTAATATAGCAACTGACACATAGCTAGAAAGCACTGAAGGCTGACTTTGAAGCCATCTCCTCTTGCTCTTCCTCCCTCCCTCCTTCCCTCCCTCTTTCCCTTCCTTCCTTCCTGTTTCTATCTCTATGGTGTCTTCCTGACTGATGACAGCTGTTCTTCCAACTGACTTCAAAGGTAGAAGATTATTTTATCTTATTTTAAATTTCAGTCTTCCTTAGCAGGCAGCATCCCATATATTGTAGGTGTTGAAAGCATGAGCTTAAATCCTTTCCTCAATTGTCTGAGAAGAATCACTCTAGAAAGAGAAATTCATTCTTCAGATCCTATTTTAAAACATAGATGCTGATCAATATTAGACTATTTGAATCTATTCTTAAATAGGTTAGATGTCTCCTCTAGCATTGTATTTTCAGGATTATGGAGTCAGAAATGCCTGTTAGTAGACAACCACCACGGAGGACAAGAAAGATCATTTTAACTTTTAATTTTTTTCCTTGAAGAAAAGTGGCTCAAGGGTGATTGAAAAGTAATCATAGTGAGACTCTGGGGTACTTTGTTTCTGAACAGATTCTTCTCTTCTCTTCCAATCATTAAAAGAAAGCTCGACAATAGTAATGATAAACCTAAATAAATACCTGGTTTTCCTTTCCTGACCTCGTAATGGCTAAAGCAAAGAAACTTGATCCTGGTGTGCTGCCACCGTTTACATTTCTGTCCCCTTTGAAGCTGAGCAACGCATAAAGAGGTTTATCCACTGTGGCTCCATCTCTGAAGGAACTGGAGCACAGGCTCCTTTAAAAAAACATCCACAGTACCCTCACAAACAGTGACTCCCACCTCATAATCGGGCTGGCCTGCCTCTGTGACATTCCTATTCTCTAAAGTGGCTTGGGTCGGGAACATTTCTGTGGCCTTTGAGGTAATAACATTTTCTTAGCTTGTAAATATGGATGGTGAATAATGACTGTGAGTAAGACGTGTTTACCAAGGAAATCAGGCAAGAGCCACACAAAGTCAACTTGTTTTGATTTCAGCCCTAGATGTAACGAGAGCAGCTATTAAGAATATTTTTGTTAAAATGGCCCTGAAAAATACATTACAAGTTTAACTGTAAGCCAAGAAAAAAGTTGAATCTCAGCTCTGATTCACTTTTTTCACTCTTAAAATAATTATTTTCTGGTTTTAATGGGAGGAGATGCTAAACTGATGATGAAGACAGAAGCCTTTATTAGTTTCCCCTTTCCAAACATTTTTATTTGGGAATAAATTTAGATTTACAGAAAAGTTGTAAAGGAAGTGAAAGAAAGTCCCCAGGTACTCTTCATGCAACTTCCTCGACGGTTAACCTCTTACACAGTGTGTGCATACGCAGTTGTGTCTGACTCTTCGTGACCCCATGGTCTGTAGCCCACCAGGCTTTTCTGTCCATGAAATTTTCCAGGCAAGAATTCTGGAGTGGGGTGCCATTTCCTACTCTAGCGGATCTTCCCAACCCAGGGAGTGAACCCAAATCTCTTGCATTTCCTGCATTGGCAGACAGGTTCTTTGCCACTGGCCCTGCCTGGGAAGCCCCACTAACATCTTACATAACCACAGTGTATGTATCAAAATCTTAGTTTACTTTTAAATGACACTTTGACCTAATTTATCAAAAAGAAGATACCTGAGCTCTAACAGCAGGCAAAGAAGCTGAAGTTTAATAAGAACCAGAATTTTCAAAACGTTTATTTATTTATTAGCTAGCCAGAAATTTTAAGTGGGAAAAGAAACAGTAGTTAAAAACTTAATCTTAAGTGACACCATAATATCCTGGCTGTCTCAAGTGGCTCGGTTTGGGAACATTTTGGTAGGCTTTGAAATGGAGTTCTGGATACCCCAATAGAACCATAGAACTTCCAAACTGTAGGTTCCCACACCAATGAGATGGTAGATATAGACTCATTTTAAAATTATGTCCCACAAAAGATGACTGAGAGTATCAACTCAAATAGCTTGGAGTCAAACTGTAGCTCTTTCTGGTTTTCACAGCACCTCTGGTAGGTACTAACCAAACTCTCTAGACCGCCTTCGACTTCCCAATTCGGGGTCGGTGTCAGCCTGTGCTTGCATGATAACTCTGCATTTTTTCCCCTCTCACTGCTGCATGGTATGTAGCATGAGCTGCTGTTCATCAATCAAAGCCCTATTGGACCTCATCTCTCAGAGCTTTCCCTGACTTCTCACTGTCTCCGCTGTCCTATGTGTGTATCTTGCCCAAACTTCTATTGTTGCAAATATATTGAACTCTAATTATTGTAATTCTTTGCTTGCATGCCTATCTTTTTCACTAAATTTGGACACTTTTCAACAAGTGGACCATGTCTTATTTATCTCTGTATCCTTGGGCTGTGTGTTTAGTCACTCACTTGTCTGACTCTTTGTGACCCATGGACTGTAGCCTGCCAGGCTTCTCTGTCCATGAAGATTCTCCAGACAAGAATACTGGAGTGGGTCGCCATGCCCCCCTCCAGAGGATCTTCCCAACCCAGGGATCGAACCCAGGTTTCATGAAGTGTGGTTCATAGACTACCTATGTGAGGATCATCTGGGAGGTTGTTAAAAGGCCTTAACAGAGACCCATCAGGTCTGAATCNGAAGCTAATCTGAAAACGAATACTGGAAATGACTAAATCTGGTTCACTTTAAAAAGATGTACTTTCTCCCTTGAAAGGGTCACTGAAAATGATAACAATGAAGTCAGTGCAGTGGAAGAATCAGCAGGGGTTCGTCAGATAACTTAAGTCTTATTCCAAACCCTCAGAATAAAAATATTTCACATAGAACAGAAACTGGCAGCAGGAAGACTCTTTAGGAAGGGAGAGACGAGATATCAAACGGAAACTTTCTAAGCCTGAGTTTTTCCATCTCTAAAGCTAGGATTAGAAATTGTGCCCTTTTAATATCATAGATCGTTGTGGAGGAAAAATGAGAGAGTAGGTAGGTCAAGGCTATCCTGCCTTGCACCAGCTGTCCACATCCCTCCTCAGGTAGTCATTGCCTAGAGGCATGCATCTGGGAGAGGGGTTGCGTACGTTATGGGATGTGCTACAAAATATTAAAAGATATCCAAAAGTTGAGTTCAAGAGTTTGTAAACTTTTCTTAATCTTGGGTAATGTTTCTCAGTTCAGAGATTATGGTCAGCCTTGTTTCTTTGTGACGAGCTGTGCTGGAGTTAAGGCTTTCACCCTAGTCAGCTGTGGGACCTTACACATGTATTTCACTGCCTTAAACCTTAAGTACCTCATATGTAAAGTGTGGTTGATGACACAGTCCTTGCCGAGTTGGGAGAATTAAATGAGACAAAGCATTGAAACATTTGGCACCGGGCTTGGTACCTGGTGGACTTCCCCAGTGGCGTAGAAGGTGAAGAATCCGCCTGCAATGCAGGAGGCGCACGACATGGCTTTGATCCTTGGGTCAGGAAGGTCCCCTGGAGAAGGGAATGGCAACCCACTCCAGTGTTCTTGCCTGGAGANACACATGTATTTCACTGCCTTAAACCTTAAGTACCTCATATGTAAAGTGTGGTTGATGACACAGTCCTTGCCGAGTTGGGAGAATTAAATGAGACAAAGCATTGAAACATTTGGCACCGGGCTTGGTACCTGGTGGACTTCCCCAGTGGCGTAGAAGGTGAAGAATCCGCCTGCAATGCAGGAGGCGCACGACATGGCTTTGATCCTTGGGTCAGGAAGGTCCCCTGGAGAAGGGAATGGCAACCCACTCCAGTGTTCTTGCCTGGAGAAGCCCATGGACAGAGGAGCCTGGTGGGCTGCAGTCCACGGGGTCGCCACCTGTCAAGCATGACTGAGCGAGTTTCACTTTCGCTTTAGTATCTGGCAGACAATAAACGGAGCGGTTAGAATTACTATTCCTAGCATTAGCATGACTATTTTTATACACGATGGTCCCAGTAAAGATGGAAACTGGGATGCGGAGTCTCTATGGCTGAACTGGACAAACTCTCTTTTGATGCTACAAAGAATACCTGTTCGATATTTTCTCTTTATCGTAGCGCATCTTCACTCATGAGCTTCATTAGTCCCTCGTGTCACAGTGAGGCAGCTGTGTGGCTCGTTTCCCTGATGCAGACACTGAACTTAAGTAGTTTCAGTGAAGTGCCCAGGGCTTAGGTTCAGTGAAGAAGGGGGAAGCCGCTCCTCAGCCTTATTTTCATTCTGCAACACACGAAGGTCTCTAAGACCTCTTATCTTCTCTTACTGACTACTTCTCCCCTGAAAACTTCTTTTTCTTGTGATGACTTTATGTTTTTCTACGATGAAAGAAGTTTGCTTCGAATTTTAAAAAGTTATCTTAGTTATCAGGCCTCAATTATAGCTTAGAGGCCAACTCTTCAAATGCTGAAAACAAGTTTCCCTAACAACAGGAGACTTTCAAAAGTCACAATGCTAGTAAATGTTGACAGCAGAATCCAGATGGTCCATGTTAAATGGAAATGCCTTTTAAATGTACTGCATGGCTTCTCAGATAGACCTGTTGGTTTGTTTTAGTATTTGTCTGTGTGAGTGTGTTTTGCCTACTAGTAAACTTGTCACACAGATCCACCTGTCTCTCCCATCAGGACGAAAGTGAGAGTGAAAATCGCTCAGTCAGGTCTGACTCTTTGCAGTCCATGGAATTCTCCAGGCCAGAACACTAGAGCAAGTAGCTGTTTGCTTCTCCAGGGGATCTTCCCAACCCAGGGATTAAACCCAGGTCTCCCACACTGCAGGCGGATTCTTTACCAGCTGAGCCACCGGGCAAGCCCAAGAACACTGGAGTGGGTAGCCTATTTCTTCTCCAGGGGATCTTCCCGGCCCAGGAATCAAACTGGGGTCATCTCAGAGTGGATAAGGCTTCCTTATGGTGCATACAGAGTATGCCCAGTGTCCCTGGGGACTTGATGTTTACCATGCTGTGATATACTGCCACACAACAGCAAGCTCTTGTGCTAAAACACACTTTCTAGCTGAGTAGCTGCAGCTATTTAGACTTCCCAGCTCATTAAAAAGGTGCAGCAGGGATTTTCTGCGGGCTCCTGCCAAATTGGCACAGAATGTACAGATGCCCCAGACCCTATATGTTGCTCCTCAGGGAGACTGGAGGGTATATTGGTGAAGTGAGAACTTTAGTCCAATCGTGTTAAACAAATAGAGGCAACATCAACCCATCAGCAGAGGTTATCAGGCTCATGAGAAATGAAATATTGTCCAATTCATCAATCTAAATAACCATGGCCCTGGCTGGGCAGATTGTATAAACAATCTCTCTCAGATTGTATAAAACCTCTCTCCTCCAAGAAATATTCACCTGTTGTCTGCTGCCAAAACTAATAAACCACCTTCTTGGATGAGTCATCTAAACACTTCCTTTGACAGCAGCAGCTTTCAACTCCAACTGCAAGGCCAAGTTGCATGATAAATATACCTTTGACCCTGTGTTTGGATATGAGTGCTGTTTTCTACCAACCCATTAAAAACATACCCTGCTCTTATAGATGAAGTGCCTATAGTCCCTGGGAAACACATTGACAAAGACAATGGGTCTTTTCTCCATGGCTCTGAAACATGAAGATAGATTTTATTAAAGTGACTTAGATAGTGTCATAAAGTGATGAAATAAACCTTTCTTCTCTCCTCATGAACACCCCTTCCATATGTATGTACACAGAGGCACAGGACATCTCATCCTCAAATTCCTTGCAGGACATTTGGTTTTGTCCAAAATGTCCATAAGACATTTGGTCCATGCCCAAAGTTCCCTGATATTTGCAAGATCATTTTGTCCCATCCAAAATGCCTGTAAGACGTTTGGTTCACACCATAGCCTTCTTGGTATTTACAGGACCATTTGGTCCCGTCCAAATGTTCACAAGACATTCAGTTCATGCCAAAGAGTTCTTGATATTTACAAGACCATTTGGTCCTGTCCAAATGTCCTTGAAGACATTTGTCTATGCCAAAAGGTTCTTGAAATTTGACCAAATGTCTTATGGACATATTTGTCAGCACCAAATGTCTGCTAACTCTTTAAATTGTACGTTGGAGATGGGATTAAATTCCACAGGACCTGTCCCATGATGATTTTGAGGACTGCAAAATGCCCCCTTTCTCCTGTGACTCCTACAGTAAAATGATCTATCATTTATAGATTGTAAATTACCAGAAGTTTACATGGCGTTTTTTTAGATTATCTGAGCAATGGCTCTATACATGTTTGACAGATTTCTAAATCCATCCTCTGTGGATGAGATGTATCCACATTCAGCACAATTAGACTTTCCATGGATCTGAACTGTGTAGAGAGCATCGAGCACAGAGTCAGCATGACTAGGACTGATTAGTAGAAAACATTTATTTCAGCTTCAAACATGCAAAGGGGCCAGGTTGCATCTTACCTCTGTTATATAAAACGTGTTTATNTCCATGGATCTGAACTGTGTAGAGAGCATCGAGCACAGAGTCAGCATGACTAGGACTGATTAGTAGAAAACATTTATTTCAGCTTCAAACATGCAAAGGGGCCAGGTTGCATCTTACCTCTGTTATATAAAACGTGTTTATAATATTTACAGTATTTAAAGTAGAACTTTTGGCAAAAAATATGTCTTTTAACAAAATCCCACATTCATTACTGATGAAAGCATTTTGCTAACAACAAACAATAGGAATTTAAAATTTTTAAAAATCAATACATTAGCACAAAAAATGTAGCGCTGAGGTATAAATCTAAAAAAAATTTGAACAGGATCTATATGCATACAGAACACTAAAAGAAAGTTTAAAAAAGATCCAAAGAAATGGAAAGCTCTTCCACGTTCATGGACTGAAAAATTCAGTGCTGTTAATGAGTCATTCCTTCCCATATTGATTTACAGGTTGAGATTCAACACTGCTGTGCTTAGTTGATCGGTCATATCTGACTCTCTGTGACCCCATGGACTGTAGCCCGCCAGGCTCCTCTGTCCATGGGGATTCTCCAGGCAAGAATACTGGAGTGGGATGCCATGCCCTTCCCCAGGGGATCTTCCCAACCCGGGGATCAAACCCAGGTCTCCCGCATTGCAGGTGGATTCTTTACCNTCTGACTCTCTGTGACCCCATGGACTGTAGCCCGCCAGGCTCCTCTGTCCATGGGGATTCTCCAGGCAAGAATACTGGAGTGGGATGCCATGCCCTTCCCCAGGGGATCTTCCCAACCCGGGGATCAAACCCAGGTCTCCCGCATTGCAGGTGGATTCTTTACCGTCTGAGCCAAGGTCCAGATTCAACACAACCCCAATCAAAATACAGCAAGCTATTTTGTAGACATTGATAAATTAGTTCTAATATTTATGTGGTAAGGCAAAGGTGTGGGTGGCTAAAACACTTTTTAAAGAATAAGAAAGTGGAGAAATTAGCCAACCTGATACTCAGGCTTCCTGGTAGCTCCAGTAATCAGGACAGTGACACTGGCAGAGAAATAAATCAACAGAACAAAATATAGACAACTGGACAAAGTCCCACATAAATATGCCCAATGGATTTTTATAAAGATTAAAAATGAATTCATTTCAGGAGCATAACTTTTTCAATAAAGGGTGCTGAAGCAACTGAACACTGACCTAAACCTCACATTTTTTACAAAAATTAGCTTAGAACAGATCATACACTTAAATGTTAAACACAAAACTACGAAATCATGAGTTAAATAGATGACAAAATCTTTGGGATTTGGGGTGGGGAGTTACTAGACTTGACATCAGAGGCACAATCCATGAAAGAAAAAATTGTAAATAGGACCTTATCAAAATTAAACACTTCTGCCATATTAAGATGAAAAGGCAAGCTGTAAAATGGGAGAAAATCCTTGCTAACTACATATTTAATGGAATATTATTATCTAGAATATGTAAGGAACTTTCAGATTAAACAGTTAAAAAAATCAATGAATCCAATCAGAAAAATGGATTTCGCTGAGTAATCTTTTANGGATAGGGAGGCCTGGCATGCTGCGATTCATGGGGTCGCAAAGAGTTGGACACGACTGAGACTGAATTGAACTGAACTGAAGCTTGTGATTTGAAGCTGGACCTGTCTCTTATACACATCTAGATGTGTATAAGAGACAGGTATATACCAGCAGTTGTGCTAAGCACGTCACATGTTTTCATGTATATTGACTACTTTAATAGGGACTAGAATGAAGTAGAAATAGACATGTGTGCTAAAATGAGCTTATTACATCCTGGTAAAGTACCTTTAAATTATATTATGAGCTTTCAGTACTAGCAGCTTGAATAAAATGTCTTGCATATACTAATTGTTAACACAATGAACATGACCGTTTAAATGTTAGGAAGGAGAGCATTCAATTTTACTGATAGGCATGATACAAAACTAAATGGCAAGGCAAGGCAAGATTAAGCTGTGTAATTGAACTCTAACTAATGAAATTTGTGATAATTTTCTCTAGGCCGAAACTAAAACAAATTGTTCCATTATCTTTGAAGACAGTAACCTAAACAATCAATGTTTTATGTCATGAATCAGAGGGCTCATATTTCGTGCCTTGAAGAGAAAAATCTTCATGATATTGTTTATAAATGGCTAACATTTGTTCTGTATCCCTCACACATAGTTCAAGGAAATACTGAATCCAGGCAGACATTTATTGTGTCTGAAAGTGTGACCAAATGTGTTTGTATGTTTATTTAATTTTCACTCAGTGAGTTACATCAGGTGGTGGTTGCATTCTGAGCTTTAAATAGCATTGATCATTTAAAAGATATTAAATTCTAGCAGCTGTGCTAAAAATATAACCTTTTTATGTCTGACAGCCACAATTTCCTCCAATTTCATTCCTTTCCATGAACAGTTAATAGAAATAAGATCATTAAAGATGTGAGAATATCTAGCTTGGCAATAAAGATAATCTTACATGAGCTAATAGAAAACTGATTGAGAAGGAAGAAATGTAGGAAGGGGTCAATTTTGGCTCAAGAGAAAGGTGACATCAAAGTAAGCTAGGGGAAACTATGAAACCTTTCCCAATTGAAATATAATTTGTGTCAATGTGTGATAATCACTTTATTGATCAGATAACAGTAAAGCAGAAAAGGAAGTGATAATTCTTACAGTCAACATTTATTGAATGTTTATAAAAGGCCAGACACTGTGCTAAATACAACCAGTAACTTATCTCACTGAATACTCACAGTAAACTGCACTTTGCAGATAAGAAAACTGGAAACCAAAGAGGTTAATTCTAAAGCTTAAAACAGGAAAAGGTGGAAAAAGTTTTGCACTCAGGTTCCTCAGCTAGTATATAATAGTATATAATAGATGCTAGTTGTCTGATGATAATGTATGCTGAAAGTTTCTCTTTTTAAGTAAAATTGATATAAATTAAGGTCAAGAGGGAGCTGATGACCAAATGGATAGAATCCCTAGCTCAATCTGGATTCTGATTTCTCAGTGAAGATCTTTCACAACCAGCTGTTGAATTAATTGACTTCAAGGAACATTTTAAAAAGTGTAAAATATCTTGACAGTATAACTCACAGAGGTAGGACCATTTGGAGTTATACATTTTGAGTCAGTATTTTATTTTTCTTAACCTTTGTGACAGGATAGAGTCTGGAAAGAAGTTACATTTTTCTTTTGATACATTTTAAAGACACATCTTTTATGCTGAGAAAGATGAGTATCTTCAAATTGATAAACAAGGGAAAGTTGTCCAAGCCAGGAAGGTATTCTGAAATGGCATCCTATTATTTTAGTACTATAGTCTGTTTCAGTCAATTGATGGAATATAGATGGAACATGACCTATTAAACAAAGGAACTTTTTCCCCCTCCTTTCAATTTTTGAGTGTTGACTTGATAGCCTAATATCTGGAATAATGGAGGGCACTAAACTCCCTGCTGCCTGTCTGTTTTGCAAGATGAAGTACAGCCTTCATAGTGGGACGTGAGGCCTTCTGCCAACACTGTCATGGGAAGAAACAGCTCCTTACCCTCCACCTCCAGCTTCACCAGTTTGGAATATGCCGTCCCAAGGCTGTTTTTTGCCACACATCGATAATGTCCTGCGTCTTCCTTTTGTACATTATGAATCCTTAAGCTCCCAGATTCAAGAACTGCAGTCCGGGAATTTTCCTGCCAGAGATAGGTACATGAATTTTGCATGAACATGAGTCTGTCAAGGATACATTTGCTATATTTCATCAAGTCATCATTTTCACTCATCAGAAATATTATTTTAACATTTATTTGACATTTATTATGGATAACATAAAATAATAAATGAGATAGTATAAGATTCCCTTATAAAAATAAATTTTAGTAACAATACCATGAGATGTAGTTATTTTTATTTTCTTTCAATACATGAGGACCCCATAGGTTATTGGATGTCCTAAATCATCAAGCCTTATTTTAGAATTTGATATCTAAATATATCACACCCAAGTTTGTTTGATTAAAATCATTGCTCTTAATAAGCGTACTTACTGCCTATATGGGATCCTTTTAAAAGTTGGAAAACTCTACAGAAAATACAANTTTTTATTTTCTTTCAATACATGAGGACCCCATAGGTTATTGGATGTCCTAAATCATCAAGCCTTATTTTAGAATTTGATATCTAAATATATCACACCCAAGTTTGTTTGATTAAAATCATTGCTCTTAATAAGCGTACTTACTGCCTATATGGGATCCTTTTAAAAGTTGGAAAACTCTACAGAAAATACAAAGACTGGTCTTTATAATTAAAATATTACATCTATATTCTCTTTGGGGATCTAAATTCAGTAGTACATATAGAGCCACTCCTTCTTTTAGTGTAGAAAATATAACAAAAAGAAAGCCAGAAAATTATATAGATTATCATAAAAATGAAAATTATTTGTTTTATTTTAAATAAAACAAAACTAATTGATGTTATGTTGTATTTCAATGCATTGATAGAGATCAACACCTATGTATCCCCCCATGGAAAACTCTGAGTATAGTAATATGAAAAACATATTGTCTATGACCTCACTGACTTCATAGTAGGTTATGCAAGGATGGAAAGAGACAATGATGATGCAGAATAGTAATTTATCAATAAATGTAGGTACATACAAAAGCAGTACAAAATAAGGATGTGAATAATGTATTTCAAGTTTGACTACTGTATATGATTGAGGTCATTGTCAAGGTCACTAGTCTTGAGTCTTGATGCTCTAACTTCACTCCAGAATATCTCATTCCTTTCCTTTCAAATCTCATTTCTTTCTCTCTCCTTCTAGAAGCTGTTTGTCAGGTCTAAAACTTGAAGCTTAGTTCCTTTTCTAAAAAAAATCTCTTGAGTCTCAAAGATTCAATGTTAAAAGACAAAATAAATGAGTCAAATACCAACCAACTGACCAACCAGCAAAGAAGACTCTAGCTTAGCTTTGCTCTGCCTCTTTTACCATCCTTAACACTACTGGTCCCTATCTCTCTTCTCTCCTCTCAGCTCCAACTGGAATGCCTTACAATTTGCATATATATATGTTTGGTTACAGTATTGTACATGGAAAATATTTAGATTTGGTTAAAACGTTGTACATGGAAAATATTTTATACTAAAAGTTTTTAAGTGTGTGACTGAATTTGCAAAGGATTGTTGTATTTGAAAATATGTTGTGTATATATGTTTTAACATAATCATCACTTACCCTGAGAGCGCTGTCCCCCTTGATCCATGACACTGATGGTTTGGGATTGCCCATCGTAGTACATGGTAGAACTGCCTTTAATCCTTCTATTATTTTTACATTTATGGGGGGACGAGTTATTTTAGGTTCTAAAGGAAAATAAAGGAAAAAATTAAAAAGGCAATTTGGATTTACTAAATTTAGAATTTCTAACTTTATGCTTAATTCCTAATATCTATTAAAAATATTCTTAGGTGTATTATAATACAGAACTCACCAAGTGCTGAGCCATGTTTTTAGTGGATATCAAGCAGAAATATATTTTTTTAATTTAGATTACCTCTGTTTTATCTTATTTGAAAAAATCAATTCATAAACATATTAGTATGAAATTATCATAGTGGTCTGCACTTTTAAAAATAGTTAATAAAAAGTTGATTAAAATAAGCTGTTGCTGTAACAGCTCACATTAATTCATAGCAATAGACATGAAAACATGAAAATAAAGGTTTGATATGTGTACATTTGTATACAATTCTGAGTTATGACCTACTGTCCCTTTAGTTTCCATCTTAATTTGACCATTAAATTTGATGATTAAAAATTAGATACCTTTGTCCTCTAGAAAATAAATCAGATATTACTATATTTATAATCAGAGAAATTCTGTAATACAATTCAGAGTAACTCTATCTGCAAAACAAACTTGTATATACTGTGAAACACTCCTAAATTAATTTTTTCAGAAGAAACAGTTTATGTCAGTTAATGTTTAGTCTCCAATACTGAGCTTTCAGAGGAAGAAGATATTAAATCTAATGTATAGAAGAATTGACAAGTTCAGGATGCCACTTATTTTACTATGTGAAAATTCATAAAATAGTGAAAACTAAATTTATTTCCCTAGGGATTTTATGTTACAGATATCAAATAGAAAACTATCAAATAGAGTCTGTCTAGCAGGATAGACTACTGAGAAATGGATGCATTTTACTTCTTTCAGGTCATGTGCCATAATCAATGTGTTGCTTTGACATAGAAGAGTAGGAAATCAGGATCTTTTTCCTCTTCTACTTCAACTGTGTGTGTGTGTGTTTGTGCATGTATTGAGTGCTGAGGGGACATGGTTTGGTTGGAGTTTTAATCTAGTTACTGATTGCCATTTACAGGTGGTATGATCCTGCATTCTGGCAAAAGTACATGACAAGCTTTAAACATGTTTTAGGAAAATATCATCTTTGTCACTTTGCCTGCTATGTAAAGCATACAGTGCTCCTTCTTATCAATGAAAATGAATATGTACATTTAGATAATGACTAGGCACCGTGATTGTGGGTAGAGTTGTCATACAGCTAGTGATCAAAGCTTTGCTTGGGAGTTGATATGCCTGTGATATAATCAAAGACAGTATTATTCATTCCTTTCATTGAGCTCCCTGAACTGATCTTTATGGCAGACCTGAGTCACAGGTAATGTCTTAGGCAGAAAACCTTTGTTTAAAGCAAATAACTACTATCTCCCTCAGTGAAAAAGTCATCTTTGCCATTTATTGATGAGAGGTCAAGAGAACTTTTGTGAGAATTGATGATGAAGTAAACTAGGAATGAATTGAGTACTGATGTGGAGTGATGGATTCCCCACTCTTAAGGGAGCATGATCCAGGTGGAGCCATGAACTTTGACTAATCAGAACTGGTTATTCTGTTGAAGCTGGACGCTGGAAGTGTCCTGCTATGCCAAAATTCAGCCTTTAGTTGTTGGACCATAAAGACTGTGGGGGCAGGAGCCCCTAAGGAGGCCCTAGGTAGTAGGAGTAGCCTTGAAGTCTCAGGAGACAGCTCTTAGCAAGCAGTGTCGAAGCATTCCAAAATAACAGCTGGGATGGCCGCACCAGCGTGTTCCCACACTAGGTGAGCTTTCCCAAAGAGAGAGTGGAGAAAGAAGAGGAGAGAAGAAGAAAAGGGGGGTTAGGATGGAACCCAAATCAAGAACATTTACTGCCAGAATGAACAACATGCAAAGGAAAAGTAGTACCACAAAGCAGTGAGTCCTTAAACACACTCTGTCTTGGGAATCACACTTTCATTCATCAGCAAAATAGACCCTTCTTCCTTACTTGGTGTTCTTACTGCCCCGCATGCTGAGAGAAAGCCTGTTTGTATACATCCTGACCTACTTACTCTCAGAATCTCCAGAACAGCTTTTCCCATGATGTCCTCACTACTTACCTATTGCAGTTAATCTCGGACATCATTTCTAGGTGTGATGAACATAAAAGATTAACAGACATCTGAGAAAGACCATGAACATGAAGGGAAAGAACCAAAATAAAATAAAAACTTAGCATGAAGAAAACAGAAGCAAAGCAGGGGAAAAAATGGTTTTAAAAAATGTATAAATAGTATCCTTAGTAAGTGAATATTGCACCATGCAACATGTGGAGTTGGCTATGAAAAACAGAGAAATCTGGGAAGAAAGGACACCTGGAAATTAAAAATATGGGTTTTTAGGTCAAAGTATTTAAAGGTAACATCAGAATAGCAGCATATATTGAAGACCAAATACATGAAATAGAAGGAAAAGTCAAGCAAATCTAGAACGTAGAATATCAAGATAGGTATGTAGAAAATATGATAAACTTGGAGTTATAAAAAACTGAAAGAGAAACCTAATATTGGCTGATTAAAAGTTTAAGAATGAGATCAATGAAGAGGAAGAAAATAGACAAAAGGTGTAGCTCACTTGGGGAAAAAGAAAAACCTTTAGTTTTTAGAGCAAAATGGCTCACCTAAGACTAAGTAGAAATAACAAAACACAAGCCTGTTGTATCTTTGTCAGTTTGAAACATTAAGAATTCAAGAAATAGAAAAATCCAAAAAAGCTTAGGATAAACATAGGATTTATGTGTAAACAAATAAGAGAAAGATTTCTTATCTCAACCTAAAATCTCATATGGCAATGAGTAATTGTCTATAAAAACCTAAAGGAAAACCTTTTAAAACTCCCTTCTGTACTGAGACAAATTATTTACTCAAGATTGGGGGCAAAATAATGACTTTCAGCCATGCAAACATTCATAAAATACATCTCATGTGTTCACACTGAAAAGAAGCAGCAAGTGACTTCCTCCAGCAAAACAATAACAACAAAACTGAAAGATAAAAGATGAAAGAAATAGTGATGGAAATCAACAACAAAAATTCACAATAAAGGTCACAGGCAAAACTGGATTCCACCATTCTTTGTATGGTGCTAATATGCATAGTTCTGTGATTTTTCCCATCAATAGTGTGATGTCAGAGAGGAGAAACTAAAGGTTCCGTCATTATATGGTTGAGAGTTTACAAGCATCAGGTGTTGGAGCACAAGGGTTCATGAGATTTGAGGATGCTAGTAAGGTCTGCATGATGACGCCACACCAGGTAGGAGAGAGAACGGAGTGAAGAGAGATCTGAGTGAAGTGTCCATTGGGGGGTCAGTGAAACAGAGAGCAGAGAGGAGTTAAGAGCAGGAACATGACCATGATGGTGATGGTTTGGAGTGGGAAGAAGGGCACGAGGGAGCTGGACTCTGTTCTTAGCTGAGAAAGAGACTGATAAAATTTGTCCCTTCTGTTTGGAGGCAAGTCCTGAGTGTGAGAAACCACTTCCCTCATCAGACAGANCATGACCATGATGGTGATGGTTTGGAGTGGGAAGAAGGGCACGAGGGAGCTGGACTCTGTTCTTAGCTGAGAAAGAGACTGATAAAATTTGTCCCTTCTGTTTGGAGGCAAGTCCTGAGTGTGAGAAACCACTTCCCTCATCAGACAGAACTGGAAATAGAAATGTCCATGTTCAGGATGTGACCTAATGGGGTTTAATATTTGAAATACAGTCTGTTTCCTAGGGTACCAAGATCATAGATTGGATAGACTGAAAAAGAGTTAAGGTTAACATCACAGGACTTGCGAAGGTCAAGGGACTATAGGATGAAGTGAATAGTGGTTCTGTTTCATGACTGTTAAAATCCCATAGAATAATGGCAGAAGTAGGAGTGGATAGAAAGATAATAAATCTGGAATCATAATCTTTGAGAAATATGGGAGAGGACCTCACAGTGAGTAGATGATGAATAGAGTTGGAGAGATTGGTCAAAATGGGATAAGCCTTCGTGAAAGGAAAGTTATGCACAGGAATACAAAATATAATGGCTTAAAAGCACCCATGAACCCTCAGTACCTGCTAGTCTTGTTGACTTGAAGTGGGTAAGAAATAAACAGCCTCCCTTTAATGATAAAATTTGTCCCTTCTGTTTGGAGGCAAGTCCTGAGTGTGAGAAACCACTTCCCTCATCAGACAGAGCTGGAAATAGAAATGTCCGTGTTCAGGATGTGACCTAATGGGATTTAATATTTGAAATACAGTCTATTTCCTGGGGTACCAAGATCATAGATTGGACAGACTGAAAAAGAGTTAAGGTTAACATCACAGGACTTGTGAAGGTCAAGGGACTATAGGATGAAGTGAATAGTGGTTCTGTTTCATGGCTGTTAAAATCCCTTAGGATAATGGCAGAAGTAGGAGTAGATAGAAAGATAATAAATCTGGAATCAAAATCTTTGAGAAATATGGGAGAGGACCTCAAAGTGAGTAGATGATGAATAGAGTTGGAGAGACTGGTCAAAATGGGATAAGCCTTCGTGAAAGGAAAGGTTATGCACAGGAATACAAAATATAATGGCTTAAAAGCAGCCATGAACCCTCAGTACCTGCTAGTCTTGTTGACTTGAAGTGGGTAAGAAATAAACAGCCTCCCTTTAAACAGAAAAGTCATTCAAGTTTAAAAAGTCACTCAAGAAAATAAAGTTTGAAATAAGGCAAAAGGGTAGAATAAGTGTCTGCAAAGAGGTTAGAGATTAAAAGGATGTTGGGTTGTAATGAAGCTGTTTTAAATTAAAGGTATAGGGTAAAGATTTTAAAGAGGAGTTCCTGGTGAGAGATTTCATGGTGGTGCAAATAGAGAGTCATAAAAAAGGCTAGAAAATGGGAGAAGGCAGAAAACGATGAGGCTTGCCTGTAGGCTGGTGGGTGATGGCAGGAATAAAAGGTGTGGAACTGTCTCAAGGTTGTGATGTGAACTTGAACTTGTCTGGCTGCCCAACCTCCAGATATGCAAGAGGCTCTGTTTACTCTGCTTCAAAGTGTACCAAGTCAGCTTAGAAATCAATGGATGATTCTCTTTCCCACTCACTCATCTTCACTTGTAGAGCTCCACAGCTCTCGGCAGCTCCTCCCACACCATTGTTGGCAATGCAGCAATAAATGCCATCGTCACTGTCTTCCACGCTCAGGATGGTGAGGAGCTGACCATTCTCCCGAATGCTGTACCGGGTATCAAAAAGCCTGTGGGTCACAGACAATTATGGCAGGTTAGGGCCCCATCTGTGGATTTTTTTTTACTGTGATTATATGATCCAGCAGATGATTTACCAGTGGATGAAGCAGATTAAAGGGAAGAGGAAACTTGAGTAAGTTCTGAATAAAAGAATAAGCTTATTTGGGAGTAGAAAGCTAACATTTTCTAATCTTTCCTAGGCTGCAATAATCAAAGCAGTGCTGAGTCCTTCAAAAATAATTTCGAAAGGTGATGTCTATTGATAGGACCCACCCAACATAAAATTTACTTTATTTAGGAAAGTATATTATTACCCAAGATATGAGTCCTCTCCCCTATTTACTGGGAATAGCAGATGATAATGAACACACAAACACACACATACATGTGACTTGCAGAAAGGGATTAACAGATACACACTACTATATATAAAATTGATAAACAACAAGGACCTGTTGTATAGCACAAGGAAATATATTCAATATAATATAATAACCTATAATGGAAAAGAATCTGAAAAAGAGTATACAGACACACACACACATGCACACACACTGAATCACTTTGCTATACACCTGAAACTAACACAACATTGTATCAACTATGTGTGTGCTGTGCCCAGTTGCTCAGTCATGTCCAACTCTTTGTGACCCCCTGGACAATAGCCCACCAGGCTCCTCTGTCCATGGAATTTTCCAGGCAAGAATTCTGGAGCATGTTGCCATTTCCTGCTCCTGGGATCTTCCTGACCCAGGGATTGAACCTGCGTCTCTTGTGTCTCCTGCATAGGCAGGAAGATTCTTTACCACTGTGCCACC
>SJYX01001363.1:34771-45049 GCA_006410675.1 Oreotragus oreotragus
AAAATTCCAAGGACAGGGGAGCCTGGAGGGCTATAGTCCATAGCTTTGCAAAGAGTCAACCCAACTGAGTGACTGACTTAGTCCCTTATAGTTTCTTTGCATTTCATTGCTTGAGGAGACATTTGTCCAGGTGCAAGCACTGCAGCAAAATGTCCCAGGTCTCAGGTCCTAACCTGTCTCAAAAGCACTTTGTAGATGGAAAACACTGTAAGATATAAGATGCTGTTATTATTTGTCTCTCTGGAAATACAGCCATTATCAGCCTGTGTCTG
Source organism: Oreotragus oreotragus (assembly GCA_006410675.1). Taxonomy (NCBI): domain Eukaryota; kingdom Metazoa; phylum Chordata; class Mammalia; order Artiodactyla; family Bovidae; genus Oreotragus; species Oreotragus oreotragus. Next base: position 35,044 of record SJYX01001363.1, read on the forward strand.
CCGTTGGTGTTAAGTGTTAAGATAAAGTGTGATTGGGGTTAGAGTGCTGTGTTCCAACATGCCACTTATGGCTGACGCAGAAGATGGCAATTGAGTTTCTATTAAGGCAAATCTCCTTTCATTTCAGGGACTGTAATGCTCTACCTGGCTCCGATTACATTTTATATGTTGTCAGTTACAGACTCCAGAGCAAGCTATCACAGTGATGTCAGATGCAGATTATAAGGAGGTTATACTGGCTTTGAATAAAATAGATCATGATGTTCATGAGTTGGATGCTTGAGTTGGAACATGTTTTCCTCATTTGTGGCCAACCAGTCCATGTTCTGAGGTGTTAAGCTGGTTTGAACCTTCATCCTCCTGCTGGAAGTCAGAACACATGCTGCTTCATAGAGCTGAGGTAAAATCAGGGAGCTGGCTTCTCTTTCATATTTGAAATACACAAAGGCTATCTTCAAGGTCTCTCCCTAGGTCTGGTCTGCCTACATCTAGTGCAGGAACTTGCCTTTAGGAATGAAATCTCCTAAGGCTTCCTGCTCTTCTGTCAGGCTCATTTCTCTCTTGAATTCAGTCCAACAAGGTCTTCATGTGTCTACTGTTCTTTGTTAGCCCTGTGGAGGAGTGTGATTTTCTTTTGTTGAAGATTTTCTGGTTGTTATGGGAGGGAAGATATTTCTTAATCTTTTATATGACAACTGGAAATAGAAGTCTTCTTTATTGAGTTCATTATTCACACTCTACCTTCAAATCAACTTAGGAGTTTTTGGAAGTTTCTGGACTTTCTGATTGTGACTCTTTGGACTTATCTAAATTTCCTGGTATAATTGAATTCTCTTCTGGGGAAAACTCAGAACTTTGGAATAAAACTGGGTATAAAAGAGCATCTGATCCAATTAGTGATTTTTGTATATAACTCTCTCAGTTATCTGGAGGTCATGGACACAATTCTTATTGGGCTAATTGAGCATAATATATTCCATCACCATGGCTTGGCAGCCAATCCAGGTTAATCACCTTTGATCTGCATGTTGTTTTTTTCTAAAGGGAAAAAGTACGGATTAGTTATTTTAAATTCTCTGTTGCTTTTACAAATAGTTACTCAAGTATATCTTATATTGATGGCTTATTTCTGTCATATTTATACAAAGCAAAATAAAAGACAAAGTTATTGAAAACTTGCCTTCTGAAAAAATATTTTCAATTTTCAGATTTTTAAAAACATTTGTAGGTAGCATATTAAGCCATTTTGTATGTGAAAAACTTGGAGAAATTTAATTCATTTTATTTCTTACTTTCCACAATAGCTTTAAAATCCTGGGGAAAAGATTCTTTAAATATTTCAGTTTATCTTTCAAAAATAAAACAATACATGAAAGATTTAATTAAAAACTACTTTATTCATATTAACAGTCACTTGTTTATATATGCTTCATGCCCAGAATTTTCTAAAGGCATTTTATTTGTATTCCACGACTGTTAAACTAAAACTAATATTCAAGCCCAACTGTTAACATTTCTATGGAATGTTAACATTCATTTTGCCTCAGGTAAAATGTAGCAAAGCTAATAACTATTTTCTTCTAAAAGTTTCATAGCCCCAAAGGTCCCTATTAACATTCTCTGTCCTTAATGCTATGTATAATCAAACAGTACTGTTTTAGTTTTTGGTTTTTCAGCATTATATTTGTTTTACTTCTGAAGTGCCAAAGATATGTTACTCTTTTCTCTCTCTGCGAATGTGTATTTGGTTTTAATATATAGAATAATAATCATAGCTAACACTCAAAAATGTAATTGCTATTTCCAGACACTGTTCTCAATACTATACATATATTAACTCACTTAAACTTTAACACTAATTTACAGATGAAACAACTAAGAAAGAGAGAGGTTACACTTGTCCACATTTATGCAAATGTTAAATAGCAAAGCTTGGATTTGAACCTAAACAGACAGAACCTCAAGACAATGATAAAAAGGCACTATTAGAATTTGTTATCCAAGCTGGAATACCCTTGAGAATAAAGTGTGATGATATTAATAATTATACCAATGAATTAGATTCATGGTCCCACCAGCTTTTCCGTGTGACTGCAGCATGATTACATGGTTGCTTCGTCTAAAAACATTTAAAATGCTTTATGATTATGTTCTCCAGTCCAGAATACTGGAGTGGGTAGTCATTCCCTTCTCCAGGGCATCTTCCCAACCCAGGGATCCAACCCAAGTCTCCTGCATTGCAGGCAGATTCTTTACTAGCCACGCTATCATGTTATTTCTTCATTTGGGTACGGCAGTGTTTGGGCCAAACACCAAAAGATGAATGGAGTTTGACAATGGAGAACAAGAAACAGAATGAAAGGCAGGATTTGGAGAATACATTGGAAACTGTGGAACATTTTTTACTAGCTTTGCTATAGGCATACATTTTGAGTAATAGAAATACATAAAACAATTACATGAAGGATGGATAAATTATCAAAATAATATTAACAACAAATAAGTTAGGCAGATAAGATATTACAGAGAGAAAAAACAAATTATTTGCTTTTGCAGCAAAATTTCTGATGCAAGTGTTGATGACTTTCCTCATTAATTCTATAGATTTAATGACATATGTGACTTAATCACTATTGTACTTTTTTTTTACATACACATGTATCTTTTCTTTTTCAGATTCTTTCCCCACATAGGCTATTAGAGAATATTGAGCAGAGTTCCCTGTGCTCTACAGTAAGTCCTTGTTGTTTATCTATTTTATATACAGAAGTGTGTATATGTCAGTCCTAAGATCCTAATTTATCCCTCCCCCATCCCTTTTCCCTTTGGTAATCCTAAGTTTGTTGTCAAAGTCTGTGAGTCTGTTTCTGTGTTGCAAATAAGTTCATTTATATGATTTTATTTTAGATTCTACATACAAGTAATATCATATGATATATTCTTTCTCTGACTTAGTATGGTAATCTCTAGGTCCTTCCATATTGCTGCAAGTGGCATTATTTCATTCTTTTTAATGGCTGAGTAATATTCTATTGTATGTATACGCCGCTTCTTTATCCATGCTTCTGTTGATGGACATTCAGGTTGCTTCTAGGTCTTGATTGCTGTAAATAGTGCTGCAACAAACATTTGGGTGGATATACCTGTTTGAATTTTTTTTTTTTCTGAATATATGCCTAGGAATGGGGTTGCTGGATCATATGGCAGTTCTGTTTTTAGTTTCTTAAGGAATCTTCATGCTGTTCTCCGTAGTGACTATACCAATTTACATTTCCACCAACAGTGTAGGAGAGTTCCCTTTTCTCCACAGCCTCTCCAGCATTTATTGTTTGTAGATTTTTGAATGATGGCCATTCTGACCAGCCTGATAACTCATTGTAGTTTTAAATTTTCCATTTCTGTAATAATTAGAGATGTTGAGCAGCTTTTCATGTGCCTTTTCGGCCATCTGTATGTTGTTTTGACAGCAGGTGGACACAAACTTAATCCTGTCCCTGTGGCTTTATGCATTAATGGGAATGTGACTTCTTGCCTAATCTCATGTGTTAAATTGCAGTGGGGAAGAAGTTGAGTTTATGGTCTTAGGTAAAATACCAGGATGATGAAAGAGGCAAAAGAATTTACTGTAGTAGCTTTCACATGGATGTGTGCTCACATGGGAACTTAGCATTAATAGAAGGTGTCACTATGCTGATTATGTATAATGAAATCTGAGTGGTACATTTCCTAATAAAAGAACTTATTGTTTTGGACTGAAGATCTGTATGGGGGAAACCCATGATCCCATTAGGTAACCTGAAAACTTCCTTAATTGCGATGACAAAGTCTTTTCTAAAGAGGACATCACAAACTAATGAGAGGTTGCTATACAAATGGATGTATTGAGTGAGAAGGTAGAGTCTGTATGAGACATGGTCCACTAATTCCTGGCAGAGGATGTGCCTATAGGCCTTAGAGCTCTGAATGACATCAAGCTTTCTTTACAACCAGCTGAAACTTTATCTTCTGACATTGTACATTCTAGACATGACAAGAACTCATGGGTGTGGGGAGCTATGAATGTGGCTTTGGCAGTGGCTCTAATATGGATTCAGAAGTGATCCAGGACCATGCTGTGGTTAATACTCAGAATATGGCTGTGATTATGGGTCTAGTTATGCCTTGAGCTGGATACAGCTCTGACTGAATGCTCTTTTTTCAGTGGATGTGAGTTTGAGCCAACTCTGACTATTATATTCCCAAAGCCATCTTGTGGAATTTTTTGACTTTCAGAATTGTTAATGCTTCTCACTAGTATCTTATGATGCATTTCAAAAAGACTGTGTTGATTTTCCTTACATTTATCTTCAACTCTTTTGGACAGTGGGCAAAAGCAGAACATTACAGTTTACTCTTCAGCCTCTGGGGAAGTGTTACCAACATTTTGATACAATCAACATTTAAGCAGTTTCTCTTGTACTGTCAAACTATGGCATTTTAAGTTTATGAATTATAGCACAGTTTCTAAATAATTGCATTAAATTCATCTCACTGTTTTTTTTCTGTTTGTGTTTGTCAAAGACTTATGGTTCTTTTTAACCATTCATGAATTGGGTCACATTTAAGTGTTGTAATGATCCAAAAGAATTGATCCAGTAATAGAGCTGGACACAGGAAAGGATTAGATCATATGAAATAACTTGTGTTGCTTTTGATTCTCTGCCTCCAGTCTTTTATATCTTATCTGCTCAGTTTTTAAGTTTTAAGTGTTATAGAACAATGTTAGCTGAGAACTATTTTTTGCCTTGCTTTAATGTAGAAAAATGATTATTTCCTTCCTATCATAATGTTTATGAAAGTCACAGGTTTTCTACTCCTGTAACATATGAAGATAGTACTGTATATATTAATTTCCATCACCTGACTAACTTTGAACACTGTTTATTGATCAGTGTGCATTGTGGTCACGTATTTTAGTGAGTGAAGTATAAAATAAACTCTAGAGGCCTTCCTTATAATTTAGATAGTCTATTTTTACTGCTTTTGTCATTCATGTACAATGTTTATGCTTGAAATATAGCTTATACTTCAGTGAGTCTAGATAGGAAACTCTGGGGCAAGTAAGTCCAGATTTTGAAAAAAAATAAATGGGAGATTTTCCATATGAAGGAATATATTGGCCTATTGAAAGTAAAACAGAGCTTTATTTTTAAGACTTTCAAAAACAAGGAATTTTACAACAGAAGTTCACTCAATAACAAAAAGTTTGCAAATATGGTACCAAGTATTAAAGCTGCTTTGTTTTCATTTTTACCATTTGGTAATTAATTTTCTTACTATCTCTTTAGAGTTTGGTTCTTGACTTGGGAAGATCCACTGGGAAAGGAATGGCTATCCACTCCATAATCCTTGCCTGGAGAATTCCATGGACAGAGGAGCCTGGCAGGCTACAATCCATGGGGTTGCAAAGAGTTGGACTTGACTGAGCTTTGGAGTGATTCTTTCACTCCACTTTTACTTTGAGACTTCACTAGTGGCTCAGAGGATAAAACATCTGCCTATAATGTGGGAGACCCAGGTTCAATCCCTGGGAGGAAGATCTCCTGGAGAAAGAAATGGCAACCCACTCCAGTATTCTTGCCTGGAAAATCCCATGGACGGAAGAACCTGGTAGGCTACAGTTCATGGGGTCACAAAGAGTCGGACATGGCTGAGCAACTTCACTTTCTTTCTTCTTTTCACTTTTACTTTAGAGTTTGGAGTGATAGAGGTCCATCTAGTCAAGGCTATGATTTTTCCAGTAGTCATGTATGGATGTGAGAGTTGGACTGTGAAGAAGGCTGAGTGCTGAAGAATTGATGCTTTTGAACTGTGGTGTTGGAGAAGACTTTTGAGAGTCCCTTGGACTGCAAGGAGATCCAACCAGTTCATTCTGAAGATCAACCCTGGGATTTCTTTGGAAGGACTGATGCTAAAGCTGAAACTTCAGTACTTTGGCCACCTCATGTGAAAAGTTGACTCATTGGAAAAGACTTTGATGCTGGGAGGGATTTGGGGCAGGAGGAGAAGGGGATGACTGAGGATGAGATGACTGGATGGCATGACGGACTCGATGAATGCAAGTCTGAGTGAACTCCGGGAGTTGGTGATGGACAGGGAGGCTTGGCGTGCTGCGGTTCATGGGGTTGCAAAGAGTCAGACAAGACTGAGCGACTGAACTGAACTGAAATTTGAAAAATAAACTGCTAAAAAGCCTAAATTTGTAGTCTGAAAACTCTTCTTCTAACTGGAAGCTCTCTAAAGTCTGAGACTGTGTCTTATTTTTTGTTCATCTCTAAATTCTTAGCCTCAGGGGCTGGCATATGTGGACTCAGTACACTTTTGTGACATAAACCCTTGTGTAGTTTTTTTATTATAACGATATAAATTGCATTATGTGTAACTTTTATTAACAGAAAAAACACTTTTGAAAAAATACTTCATCTTAACCTCGTAATAGCCTAGCAAAATGGCTAAGTTTAGCGTTAACATTTCATTTTTTTAAATCCCTTCAGTCTGCTGACTGTCCCCTTCTCCTCATTCATTTTATTTATTTTTATCTTTTTATTTTTGAAATTTTTATTTTATATTGGAGTATAGTTGATTAACGATGTTGTGTTAGTTTCAGGTGCACAGTAATGTGGTTCAATTATACATATGAATGTATCTTTGTTGTTCAGTTACTAAGTTGTGTCTTACTCTGAATGTATGTTTGTTGTTCACTTGCTAAGTTGCGTCTAACTCTTTGTGACTCCATCAATTGCATCACACCACACTCCCCTGTCCTTCACTACCTCTTGGAGTTTACTCAAATTCATGTCCATTGAGTTGCTGAGCTAGCTAACCATCTCATCCTCTGCTGCTCCCTTTTCCTTTTGCTTGCACTCCTTACCAGCATCAGGGTCTTTTCCAGTGAGTCAACTCTTCGCATCAGGTGGCCAGACTATTGGAGCTTCAGCTTCACCATCAGTCCTTCCAATGAATATTCAGGGTTGATTTCCTTTACAATTGACTGCTTTGATCNATCCTCTGCTGCTCCCTTTTCCTTTTGCTTGCACTCCTTACCAGCATCAGGGTCTTTTCCAGTGAGTCAACTCTTCGCATCAGGTGGCCAGACTATTGGAGCTTCAGCTTCACCATCAGTCCTTCCAATGAATATTCAGGGTTGATTTCCTTTACAATTGACTGCTTTGATCTCCTTGCTGCCCAGGGAACTCTCAAGAGTCTTCTCCAGCACCACAATTAGGTGCATCAATTCTTCTCTATGGTTCAGTTCTCATATCTTTACATGACTATCAGAAAAAGCATAGCTTTAACTGTATAGACCTCTGTTGGCAATATGATGTGTCTGCTTTTTAATACATTGTCCAGGTTTGTCATAACTTTCCTTCCAAGGAGCAAGTGTCCTTTAATTTATAACTGTAGTCACTGTCCGCAGTAACTTTGGAGCCCAAGAAAATAAAATCTATCACTGCTTCCACCTTTTCCTCTCTTACTTGCCATGAAGTGATGGGACCAGATGCCATGATCTTAATTTTTTAAATGTTGAATTTTAAGCCAGATTTTTCACTCTCCTGTTTCACCTTTATCAAGAGGCTCTTTAGTTCCTCTTCATTTTCTGCCTTTAGAGTGGTATCATCTGCTATCTGAGGTTGTTGATATTTCTCCTGGCAATATTGACTTTAGCATGTGATTCATCCAGCATGGCATTTCAACGGATGTACTCTGCATATAAGCATAATCAGCAGCGTGGCAAAATAAAGCCTTGTGGCACTCATTTCCCAATTTTGGACAACTCTGTTGTTCCATGTCTGGTTCTAACTATTGCTTCTTGACCTGTGTACTGGTTTCTCAGGGGACAGGGAAGGTGGTTTGGTATTCCCATCTCTTTAAGAATTTCCCATAGTTTGTTGTGGTCCACACAGGGCTTTTGTGTAGTCAGTGAAGCAGAAGTAGATGTTTTCTGGAATTTCCTTGCTTTCTCCAATGCGTTCTCCAGTTCCCTTGCTTTGATCCAATGAATGCATGTATCTGTTCTTTTTCAAATTCTTTCCCCATATGGGTTACTATAGAATACTGAGCAAAGTTCCCTGGCTATACAGTAGATCCTTGTTGGTTATGTATTTTAAATATTATTAGTGTATGTTTGTCAATCCCAAATTCCTAATTTATCCTCCCCACCACCTTTTCCCTTTGGTAACCATAAACTTATTTTCTAAGCTGTGGTCTGACTCTGCTCTGTAAAAACATGTTCATTTGTATCATATTTGTTAGAATTCACATATAAGCAATATCATTTGACATTTGTCTTTCTCTGACTTACTTCCCTTAGTATGATCATCTCCAGGTCCATTCATTTTGCTGCAAATGAGATTATTTTATTCTTTTTAATGGTTGGATAATATTCCACTGTATATATGTACCACATTTTCTCTATCCATTCATCCCCCACTCATTTTATTGTTATTTTTTTAGATTCTTTTCCCATGTAGGTTATAAAATAGTATTGAGTAGACTTCTCTGTGCTACACAGCAGGTTATTATTAGATATGTATTGTATATATAGAAGTGTGTATATGTCAGTGTTTCCCAAGTGGCTCAGTGGTAAAGAATCCACATGCCAGTGCAGGTGATGTGGGAGATGCAGGTTAAATCTCTTTGTCAGGAAGACCCTCTGGAGCAGGTAATGGCAACCCACTCCAGTACTCTTGCCTGGAGAATTCCATGGGCAGAGGATCCTGTCAGTCTCTATTCCATGGGGTCACAAAGAGTTGGACATGACTGAATACACATGCACACAAACACAAGTGTATGTCAGTCCCAGTCTCACAATTTATCCCCTCTTCCTTCTTATGTTTTGATAACTATTAATATAAATTTGTTTTCTAGATCTATGACTCAACTTCTGTTTTATAAGTAAGCTCATTTGTAACCCTGCTTTATTAGATTCCACATGTAAATGATATCATATGATATTTGTTTTTCTGAGTCTGACTTATTTCACTCAGTATAGCAATCTCTAGGTTCATTCATGTTACTGCAATGGCATTATTTTGTTCTTTTTTATTGCTGAGTAATATTCTGTTGTCTATATGTACTACTTCTTTTTCATCCATTCCTCTGTTGATGGACATTTAGGTTGTGTACATGTCCTGGATATTGTAAACTGTGCCACAGTGAACATTGAGATGTATATTTTTCAGTTATGGTTTTCTCTGGATATCTGACCAGGAGTGGATTAGCTGGGTCATATGGTAATTCTATTTTTAATCTTTTAAGAAACCTCCATACTGTTTTCCATAATGGCCAATTTACATTCCCACCAACAATGTAGGGGGTACCCTTTCTCTACACTGTCTCCAGCATTTAATGCTTGAGGACTTTTTAATGATGATCATTCTGGTGTCAGAATAAGGTGATACCCCACTGCAGTTTTAATTTGCATTTCTCTAATAATTAGCAATATTGAGCATCTTTTCATGTGTCTTTTTGGCCATGTGTAGGTCTTCTTTTGAAAATATCTGTCTAGATTCAGTTCAGTTCAGTCGCTCAGTCATGTCTGACTCTTTGCGACCCCATGAATCGCAGCACGCCAGGCCTCCCTATCCATCACCATCTCCCGGAGTTCACTCAGACTCACGTCCATCAAGTCCGTGATGCCATCCAGCCATCTCATCCTCGGTCGTCCCCTTCTCCTCCTGCCCCCAAGCCCTCCCAGCATCAGAGTCTTCTCCAATGAGTCAACTCTTCGCATGAGGTGGCCAGAGTACTGGAGTTTCAGCTTCAGCATCATTCCTTCCAAAGAAATCCCAGGGTTGATCTCCTTCAGAATGGACTGGTTGGATCTCCTTGCAGTCCAAGGGACTCTCAAGAGTCTTCTCCAACACCACAGTTCAAAAGCATCGATTCTTCGGCACTCAGCTTTCTTCACAGTCCAACTTTCACATCCATACATGACCACAGGAAAAACCATAGCCTTGACTAGGCG
>SJYX01001364.1:29876-47243 GCA_006410675.1 Oreotragus oreotragus
TTGGATTCTCATCCTTTGTTTTAGTATTTTCTCTTCTCCCTTGAGGTTGGATTTTTCATTTTTCTAAGTATGTCTGCTTTGTTCAGCTTTTATCCCCTCAAACTATTTTGTTTTCATGCTTCTAATCAGCTATAAAATGGGAAACCAGGTAACCAAATGTGCTCTTCTTCCATACAAAGAAAAGTAACTTCAGAGTATGTACCATATGGGAGAAAAGTACCCAAGCTTTATTAAATAGAATTAGTCACCAAGATTAGGCAATTTTTTTGAACAAAACCTCAAGTTTCTTGGATAAAGTTCCTATTACTCTACTAAAAAAAAAAAAAAAATCTAACTATAATAAAGGAAGATTTTAGTTGAGGCATGTCCTGTGTAAAATAAAGTCCATTGAGATTTGTGAGTTAGGGAAAATATCTTATTTTTATGACTGAGTGAAGTGGTATGAGTGCAGGAGAATTTAGGAAAAAGGGAAGCATTAGAATTTATGGATTTGGGGAAATGGAATGATCTGCTTGATTGCACTTGGGCACAGCTCACTTCTTAGACATATAAACTGCCACCAGATTTAATGTGTTGTTGAATAGTCATTTCATCTGGGGTTTCATGATATTTGTTCCATGACACATAAGCCACTACCTGATTTATCTGGAATGTAGTCTATTATCAACCACGGCTGCAAATGCGAATTGCTGAATATCAAAGCTAATGAGCTAGCTTCCATCTCCTGGGTGATTATCCCAGCACTTCACAAGGGAAATTACAAATGTACGAAGCATTTGATGTGACTTGGAACTTGCCTGCAAAAGCCCAGTGGTGGTATTATTGAAGTAGACTTGGCTGAATACAAGCACATGTTGCCAAGTGTAAATCTGAAGATAGGATGTCAGGGAATTCTCAAATGGTTTTCCAGGAGAAATCGGATCTCACCTTTAGAGGAGGGGTGGTTTATCTGGAGGCCCTGTGTATGCTAACCACTGTGTTTTATTTTTAATTATTGTTTATCTGGCTGTACTGAGCCTTAGTTGTGGCATGCGGGATCTAGTTCTCTGATCAGGGATTGAACCCAGCCCCACTGCCTCGGGAGCACCCAGTCTTAGCCACTGGCCCACCAGGGAAATCCCTAACCACTCTCTTTACCAGTAAGTGCCCCTGAGTTCACCTGGGAAGGAATGAGATGCATCATGATGTCATTGAGTGGAAATGATAAGACAGCTGTTACATGAGAAGTCAGACCTGAGAATGTGTTACTACTTGTCCAACACACACACCCTCTGCCCCAAAACTGGGAGGTCTGAGTTTAGTCCTGACAATAGCAATCATTGGGCTTCCCGGGTAGCTCAGCTGGTAAACAATCTGTCTGCCATGCAGGAGACCCAGGTTCAATTCCCGGGTTGGGAAGTCCTCCTGGAGAAGGGATAGGTCACCCACTCCAAGTATTCTTGGGTTTCCCTGGTGGCTCAGACAGTAAAGAATCCACCTGCAAAGCAGGAGACCTGGGTTCGATCCCTGGGTTGGGAAGATGCCCTGGAGGAGGGCATGGAAACCCATTCTAGTATTCTGCCCTGGAGAATCTTCATGGAAAGAGAAGCCTAGTGGGCTATAGTTCATGGGGCCACAAAAAGCTGGACATGATTGAGTGACAAAGCACAGCACATTTACATTATTTTGAATTCTACCATTCATATTACTTTAAAAATATTTGTTCTTTTACTTAAAGGAGATTCCTTTGAGCCAATAATTCACATTCATTATTGAGGGAAAAATGCAACCTTTGTGGTAACAACATCATGAAGAATCTAAGCTACTCCGTTTTGTTAACAGAAAAACTCCATTTTGTAAGGTTCCAGGAAAAGAGCCTTTGGAAATCCAAGAGCCTTTGGAAACCTCCTGACCTCACCCCACCGCCCATGTGCCAATCAAACCCCAGACCAAAATCTCCTGACTTAACGCTCAGGAACTTGTGGTCTACCTAGACAATAGAGACCAATCAAGAACCAACACACAACCCTTTGAAAGAAAGTGGCCAATCAGACGTTCCCCTACCTAGAAATCCTTTTTTTCCATGCATATTCCCTATATAAGCAATGTAATCCAAAACCCGGGGCTCCTCCCTATAGCCGCTGTGTCGGTATCGGTGGGAGCCCCAGCTCGAGCTTGGTAATAAAAACTCTCTTGCTTTTGCATCGAATATCGGCTCCCTGGTGGTCATTGGGAGATTTCGCGACTTGGGCATAACAATCAAAAAGAAAACTTACTCCGGTAAAACACAAAGATTGGAAACTAGGAACCTTATAGCTGAGATAAACTGCAACTTGTTAACTAAATCTAATCTGAAGCAAGTTGGACAATTAAGAAATTAATGCATTGCTTGCAGAAATTATAACTGAATTTACATTACAAATTTGTAAAACATATTTTAGTAAAAGTGTTTCATTATCTTTTTCCACTGAAGTCTTCTTTCCATCCATCACAGATAACATAATAGACACCAGTGTTCACAAGATACTTTGAGACAAACACGAAACTGCACTGAAGTTACTGCTAAAGGCCTTGTGGTCAAATTCCTCCCATATAAGCTGCTGCTGCTGCTGCTAAGTCACTTCAGTCGTGTCCGACTCTGTGTGACCCCATAGATGGCAGCCCATCAGGCTTCCCTTTCCCTGAGGTTCTCAAACCTGGCTGTGTAGCAGAATGCTGGGGGAAATTTCAAAAATATGGATTCCTGGATCTTAGCTGCATTTACTGAGCTTGAATCTTGGCTTGTACCTAGAAATCTATGCTTTTATAAAGAAGTTAGAGAGCTAGCTTAATTCTTGTCTGCATGTGTGTGTCAGGCACTAGCCTAAAACTTTCTGGAAAGATGAATATGCATATTATTTTGAAAAAAATCTGTAGGGAACTACTACAGATTTCTTAGATACCTTATAGGCATGATTTTTGTTTAAAAAATTAATTAATTAATTTAGCTGCATTGGACTATAGTCCTTTTTGCAGCCTGAGGTGTCTTTAGTGGTAGCATGTTCCCTGATCAGGGATGGAACCTGGGTCCCCTGCATTGCGATGCATAGGATCTTAGCCACTGGACCACCAGGGAACTTCCTTGGAGGTATAGTTTTAAGCTTAAAACTCCTGCAGTGTGGAAATTCTCTTTTCAAATATAACCCATGTCCTTCCTGTTCAGATGAAATCTCTTTTGTTCCAGGGACTGAAAAACAACCGCTGACATGGGGCATTGTTTGCACACGGGAGCCCGGAAGACTGCATTATTCCTTTTGTCCAGATAACTAGTTTGTTTCCTTTACTTTTGGCCTCTTATGTCTATTTTCTACCAATTTTTAAATATTCTTTTTTAAGATTGCTAATTCTTCACCAGATGGAGAGAAACATGAGAAATAAAAAAAAAGTAAGAGACAGGGATTCAGAAAATCTTCCAAGTTTGAATTACTAGTTATTTGATCTCAGTCAAGTCCTTCACTCATTCATTCTTCTAAGAAATATATATATATATCGGCTAGTTGTTGGTGGAATAACAAGGGAGCAAGCGGAAATATATACTGCCATATATTTGGAACTTGCACAGCATCATTTCTGTCTTAGCCAAGGAAAGTCACAACATTGGCCTAAAGCCAAGGGTTCAGAAATAAAGTGAGGTGAAGGATGGGGTAAATATTTCTGAACAATAATTTGTCACAAATGTCTGCAACAATTTTAGGCTCATCCTTTTATCTACTGGAGCTCACATTTCCTTGTGAAACTGAGATGATAATATCCCCTTTGGGGATTTCATAGGTTTGTTACAAGGCTTGAATGTGATGACGTTAAGAGTCTTCATGAGCTTTCAGTATGAAATCTTTGGGTTTTCCTGTCCTGGTTTCCAGTGGAGACTATTGAGGAGAGTGGAAGAAAGCTGGGATTCAGCCCAGGGGAGGGAGGAGAAGGAAGTACGATTAGTATTTTCACTCACATAGTGAAGGGAAGACACATTAATCTACATTTCTTTATCTTCTTCCTCAAGAAAAAGACCTAGAGTGGACTTCCTTGGTGGTCAAGTGGCTAAGACTCCACATTCCTGATGCAGGGGTCCTGAGTTCAATCCCTGGTCAGAGAACTAAATCCCACTTACTGTAACTAAGAGTTTGCTTGATGCAACTAAGGCTTGTTGCAATCAAATAAATAAGTATAACAAAAGACCCAGAGTAATGGGTCCCAAGGTGTTGACAGCACCCTTACTGATTGTGAGGCTTTAAAGGAGTCCCCCTTGGTTCAAGAAAGCTGCTAACTCTTTCGAGGACAAGGAGGAATCATAAGATCAGGGTATAGAGTGCAGGTAGAGTGAACGTTCTGAGAAGCACACGATCAGTGTGAGCCATATCGAGTAAGATATTGAGGGAAAGGGGTAGCAGAGGATGCAGTGGTTAAATAGCATCACTGACCCCATGGACATGATTCTGAGCAAACTCTGAGAGATAGCAGAGAACAGAGGAGCATGGTGTGCTGCAGTCCATGGGGTCTCAAAGAGTCAGACATGGCTTAGCAGCTGAACAGCAACAAATGATGTTGGGATTGGAACAGGAGGTCTAAGAAAGAGGAAAGCACTATAGTTGCATGTGAGGATAAAAGTCCAGAAGAAGGAATGCAAACCATTTGAGAAGCCTGGTTGTGCAAAAATGTGGCAATTCACTCATTCATTCAACAACGATGTTTTGCATATCCGCTGTTTGGACTCACTGCTAGAACTGCTAGATGCTTCATCGGTAATGTTTGGGAGGTAGTCCCTGGCATCACAGAACTTTCAGACAGACATGAATCAGAGAGTCATTAAAGAAACAAACACAGGCAGGATTTCAAGGTTCCAGGAGGGCCTGTGATGACAGGGGTTGACCCAGGGAGGGAAGTCGACAACAGGTGTTCTCCAGGAAATTGCTGGTGGAGCTGATGAATTAGGGTTTTGCTTAATCAAAGAGTTGGCTGGATGGCATGGGGAGAGTCTTTTAGATAGATTCTCAGTGGTGTGTATGAGGAGTCTAGAGACAACTCTTAACCTGAGAAGTAGGGAGGAACTGAAATACACGAGGCTGGGCAGGTAAGCAGGAGAGAATTTGCAGAACATAGGAGGCTACTAAAGTAGTGTGAGTGTGAGTAGGCTTTAGTGTGAGTTTCAATGGGCCTTTTTCTAACTCTGTGCTGAAGTACCCCGGGATACCAAGGTAAATGAGGAGAGCATCATGAAATGTTTTAAATTTGGGGGAATCTGTTGGATACCATGGAAACTACTACTATTAAGTTTTTTTTTTTTTTCAGTTGCTCAGTCGTGTGCGATTCTTTGCAAGCCCATGAATTGTAGCCTGTGGTCTGCCAGGCTTCTCTCTCCATGGAATTCTCCAGGCAAGAATACTGGAGTCGGTAGCCATTCCCTTCTCCAGGGGATCTTCTTGACCCAGATCTCCTGCAACTGCAGGTGGATTCTTTACTGTCAGAGCCACCAGGGAAGCCCAGTTGAGTACCTAGTTATTTGGACTGCCTAGGTGGCTTAGTGGTAAAGAATCCACTTGGCAATGCAGGAGATGCAGGTTCGATCCCTGGGTCAGGAAGATCCCCTGGAGGAGGAAATGGAAACCCACTCCAGTATTATTGCCTGGATAACCCCATGGACAGAGGATTCTGGTGGACCACAGTCCATGGGGTTGCAAAGAGTCAGACACGACTAGCAAGCACGCATACACCTGTGTTTCCATACCTATTTTGCCCACCTCCAAATAATCTGCTCTCCACCTTGTTCCTAAGTAAGTAAGTAAAGTCATTCAGTCATGTCCGACTCTTTGTGACCCCATGGAATGCAACCCATCAGACTCCTCAGTCCATGGGATTCTCCAGGCAAGAATACTGGAGTGGGTTGCCATTTCCTTCTTCAGGGGATCTTCCCGACCCAGGGATTGAACCCAGGTCTCCCACATTGCAGGCAGATGCTTTAACCTCGGCACCACCAGGGACGCCCCACCTTGTTCCTGGAGTCATCTATTTAAACACAAATTTGACCATCACTCTCCTTAGGACATGCCCGTGACTTCACATTACCCTTAAGACAGAGGTTCCCAGATTTCACAAATCACAGTGACTTTGCATAGCAGTGATTTCTTCGAGTGCTGAAAAGCAATCCTGAAAAGGAATACCTACCTGTTTGATTTACCAAGTAACTAGGTGTGTGACTGCTTCCGTCATGTCCAACTCTGGGACTCCATGGACTGTAGCCCACCAGGCTTCTCTGTCCGTGGAATTTTCCAGGCAAGAATACTAGAGTGGGTTGCCATTTTCTGCCCCAGGGGATCGTCCAGACCCATGGATCAAACTCACATCTTCTATACTTCCTGCATTGCCAGGTGAATTCTTTACCACAGGAGACAAAGAGAAATGAAGACGGACGGGTCTAGTCTGGAAGGCCCTGAAGGCCAGGTAGAGGGTAACCACTGATCCTCTTCTTAACCGTGTGTGTGCACGCTAAGTCACTTTAGTCGTGTCTGACTCTTGGCAACCCTATGGACTAAAATCTGCCAGGCTCCTCTGTCCATGGGATTCTCCAGGCAAGAATACTGGGGTGGGTTGCTATGCTGTCCTCCAGGGGATCTTTCTGACCCAGGGATTGCATCTGAATCTCTTACGTCTGTATCGGCAGGTGGGTTCTTTACCACTAACGCCACCTGGGAAGCTTGTCCCAACATAAGACCTCCTAAGAACTTGTGTTTCCACCAGTTGGCCTAATGCTTCTTTTTTTAAATGGAAAATTCTTTCATGGGCATTTTTTTCTTAGGCATCACGTGAAGTTAGATCTAACTTGCCTGAAACATTGCTTGCCAGAAGTACTGAGCTAACCACTGCAAGTTTCTGTACCATGCACACTCTTATCTGTGGGAAGGAGTTAAGGAATCTAGAACCAGGCGATCTGAATTGATGTCACAGCTCTGATATTGCATACTCTGTCACCCTGGGAACATTATTATCCTCTCCAGGCCCCAGCCGCAGCTTCCTTATCATGTACTTCACAGGGCTGTTGGCAAAGATTAAACGATAGATGTGTGGAGAGCCGAGTGCAGAGTCTGACATATTTGCAAGTGTGAAGTGAGAGTTGGGATGCATGAAACAAGGTTGAGTAGTATGCTGTAGGTTTTGACATCAGTGATCTGTGATGCCTTCCATCCGGGCCGGATCCTGAATGGGAGGTCTTATTTCATGGGGTTGTGGTGCCCACACACTGTGCTGTGGCAGGGGCAGAGCCAGGGTTCCAGGCTCGCTGCAGGTGGGCTGCGGGTGAGGGTGCTTTCCTTTTGTACAGCTGCTGTGCTCACCTTTAGAAGTATGACTCCACGAAACATAGAGTGGGGTTGGTTACTTTAGATGAATACTGTTTCGGTTTTGATTTCTGAGATTACAAAGGATGCTGTAATATGTTTATGTGGTTATATACTTATTATAATGACTGGAAAAACCCAGGCACCTCACATTCCCTGTAAGCGTGATTGCAGATTGGCTGATTTTAATTTTACCTGAGCATTTTAATCTCCATCAATCCTCTCCCAAGGCTCCTTAAAATAAAGGAAAAATAAAGTTCCTGATAAATAAAATACACTAAGAATAAATCCTTACGATCTTTCTTAATATTTAAATATCTAAGGGATGTGAGACAAGGCAGAGTCTCAATATATTCCATTCACATGGATTGAAGACTTGCTTTTCATTGTTGTTCTTTATTCATGACGACTGTGTACAAGATTAAATAGGTGAAGAATCTGCAAATGCCAAGGGTGATATTTGAGAGGGCTGTGCTGCCCAGAAATACAGTAACGCTTCTCTTGACACTGGTTCCTCCCTTCTTGGCCTTTGCTAGCTACTTTGCTCAGGTATGTTTTTCCTGTGAACAAACACAACCAAGCCTGGTTCTTAGAAAAATAAATAGGAAGATGCAATCATTGACAGCTCAGTTGAGAAAGAGAAATTATTTGAAGAAATCCCAGAGGAATAAATGGGCTTAAATGTATTCTAATCACGTATAGAATAAAGAGAATTGCATTTTAAGAGTGATGATTCTTAACTCTTGGGTCCATGTTAGAATCACACAGGAGCTAGGAGCTTGTACAACATGCCAGGCCTGGGACCACACCCTGGTGCAATGAGATTAGATTCTCTGGGTTCAGGGGATGGGGATGGAGAAGCAGGAGGAAGGACAGGAACTTGTCTTTTGTGAAAAGCTCCCTGTATCTTTCTAATGTAACTAGAGTTGAGTACCCCTTATATACAGGACTCTTTACAGACGTAATGAAGATGGGATTAATAGAGCCTTGAGAATTCTGAGAAATCCAAAATATACGAGGCGCCAGTGCTGAGCATCCTTATATTAGCTCATTATTAGCTGAATTACTTAAAAAAAATTGCTCAACATCTGTTAGCATCAAGGTCCTCATCCATAAAAGTGATAATAATTGGCGTAATAAATAGTGCTTACACAAACAGGTTTTCAGAGACTTCTCTGAGATGTGACTGGGGACGGTCTCTGTTCCCACCCTCCTTCTCATGATAAAGCAGGACGCTGGTGTCTTCAGTACTTTGTTGCACACCCAAAAGCAAATCTAACATCCCACAGTGTTAGCCAGGAGGAAAGCTTTTGCAGCACACATCACAGGAGCTAAACGTACTTCACTGTATCTCATGGACCAGAACTTAATACTAACTCCCATTTGACCTCTCTGACCTCTTCCAGATCCCCCAGCTGCCTCACCTTCTGCAACATTGCCCCTCCAGGAGATTCCAGTCTTTCCAGAGTCCCCTGGGTACCTGCTCCTCTCCCCACACTCCATGCAGGTCATTATATGGTTTGCTGACCTGGAGTAAAATAATCTCAGGATGTGGGATACATCCTGAGAAAGTGAAATGCCCAGATGTTTCCTCTTTCAATTTTTTAAGGAATTTAGGTGAAAGAGAGGCATGGGGGAACACATGTTTTCCTATAAAACATGATTTCTCAAGGGCTTCCCAGATGGCCCAGTGGTAAAGAATCCAGCTGTCAAAGCAGGAGACGTAAGACACGTGGATTTGATACCTGAGTCCAGAAGATCCCCTGGAAAGGGGCATGGCAACCCACTCTAGTATTCTTGCCTGGAGAATCCCATGGACAGAGGAGCCTGGCGGGTCGCAAAGAGTTGGACACAACCAAGCACGCATGAGGAGGAAGAGAAAAGCGTTTCTCAACAGTGACACTGCTGACATTTTTTAAAAACATATTTTAATCAGTTATTTATTTATTTGGATGTGCTGGGTCTTAGCTGCAGCACATGGGATCTTTAGTTGCCACTAAATATGTGGAATCTTAGTTACAGCTAGATAACATTCTTTGTTTTGAGTGGTTGTCCGGTGTTTCTGTTAGTTTTCTATTGCTGCATAACAAGCTGCCCCAAACCATGGGCATTTATTATCTCACAGTTCCCCTGGGTCAGAGGTGTACTTGCAGCATAGCTGGATTCTCTGCTCTAGGTCTCACAGGCTGAAATCAAGGTTTGAGGTCCTCTTCCTTAGGCTGTAGGACCGCGCTCTCTGTTTTCTTCCTGCCTGTGAGTGAGATTTGCTCTCAGTTCCTGGAGCCCCTCCCATAGGCAGTTCTTAACAGGAGTGTTTACACCTTCAAAGTGAATAAGAATGTGTCTGTTGCTCCTTGTCTCTTTTAAGGCTCACCTGATTATATGTGGCCCACGCAGGGTATTCTCCCTTTTGCTTAATCATAAAGTGATTAAGGGTCTTAGTCACTGCTGCAAAGTTCCCTTTGCTATGCAGAATATGCAGGCATGCCCACTCATGTCTGACTCTTCGTGATCCCATGGACTGTAGCCCTCCTGGACTCCTTTGTCCATGGGGTTTTCCAGGCAAGAATACTGAAGTGGGTTGCCATTTCCTTCTCAGGGGATCTTCCGGACCCAGGAATTGAACCAGAGTCTCCTGTGCCTCCTGCATTGCAGGTGGATTTTTTTAACCAACTCACTGGGGACGCCCTTTGATATATAATGTAACTTAATTACAGGATCAATATCCTATCATATTCACAGATTCTGTCCATACTCAAGGGAAGGAGATGACACAGAGCAGATGGGAACCTTGGGAGCTGCCCACCACAGTGTATGACAGAATGTTTAACAGCATCCTCAGCCTCTATCCCCTAGATATCAGTAGCAATGATTGCCTCTCCGTGGGTTTTGATGCCAAAGATATTTCCAGGGACTTCTCTGATGGCCCATTGGTTAAGATTCCGTGCTCCCAATGTGGGGGTCACGAGTTCAACTCCTAGTCAGGAAACTAAGATCTCACATATTTTTCCATGTACCTCCCCTCCCCCCACCACCCAAAAAAAAAAAAAAAAGTTTCTAGACTTTCCAAATATCTCTTAGGAAGCAAAATCACTCCAAGCTGGAAATCACTGATGTAGGGTGTTTGATTGGTTAGATAAGTGAAGGACTCTAAAAACTCTGGAATGACATTATTTCAAAGTTTTCTCCTTTACCGACCCTGAACTAGACTAGCAAAGTAAATTTTATGACTCAAAACAAGATGCAGAAGGAATTTCATTTTCTTGACGTGTTCATGGGCTGAATAAGATACAGAGTCTCCTGTATGTATGTCAACCTGGAGGGTAGGGTGATGTCACAGTATCACCAAGGACAGATACTGTGTAGAGGGTGTGGCAGGGTCATGGATCTCAGGAAGCCAATACCACAAGGCACTCTACACAGCAAGAAGAGCAAGATGTTGGGTCACACTTGCCACCAAATCCTGTCACAGGTGCCAGCAAGAGGAGCATAACCAGGTGGACAAGGGACGTTGGCCCAGAGATCACAGGAGCCAGAAGACTCCTGTACCCCATTGTCAGATAACCACATGGTTCGCCCACCTTCAGGAGAGAAGTGCCAAGAGAGAAGGCACCACACGTAAAGAGGCTGAGCAATCCAGATGATGCCATCTAAACCAAAGCTTTGATAGGAACTTGACCTCGAATGGACTAAACTGAAAAGAGACCGTTTCAATCAGGAAAGACCAAAATGTCGACCGGCTTTTCTGATTTTCTCTCCCTTTCTCCCTTTCCTTTCACTTCTCTTCTTTCCTCAGCTATTTGTAAAGCCTCCTTGGACAACCACTTTGCCTTCTTGCATTTCTTTTTCTTTGGGATGGTTTTGGTCACCATCTCCTGTACTATGTTATGAACCTCAATTCTTCAGGTAATGCTGGTCCTGGTCACTTTCTTTCAGAACCACTGGCTTAAAGTCATTTGTCTGTCTAATTAACAAGAAGTCTGGAGACAGGTGGATCTCAGAGCTGTTTTATTGGTTCAGCAATACATTAGGTACCCAATTTCTTTCTGTGCTTTGAATCCACCCAGGCTTAATGTGGTAGCTTTTCACTTCATGCCTATCCTGTGATGGTTACAACACAGCTGTTCCTGGGCTGGTCATCACATCCCCACACAGCCTTCAAAGGTAGGAAGCAGGGAAGGGAAAGGAAAGAAACCCATAAATATTTCAGACTAGTTCCTTGGACACATGTGTAATTGGGTGTGTCTGGGGAGAGCATTTTGGGACTGGCGAATTACCACACATGGGATACGTTTTCCTTGGCAGTCTTGGGAAGGAAGAAAGCTTGACCCTTCAAGTCTCTTCTAGTTGGTCTAGGAATTGAATTGCTATGAGACAGATGAGTAGAAGAAAATCAAACTTAATTTCACATGTACTAGAATCCCACATACCTGAGAAATTCACGTACATGAAAGGTTCAGACAGAAAGGTGAAACGAGGTATGTAGGTGACCCCGAACTAAGGAACAAGATAGGGACCCAGGGGGTCGAAGGACAGGAGGCCATTGTCAGGATGATAAAAAGAAGAGCAAATGTTCAGTAATTATACGGTTGCTGTGTCATACGGATAGGGTCTCTCAGATAAAATTCGTCTCTGGTGATAACACTATTCCTGGGAGAAATCCCCAAATTAAATTCTTCTGGCTTACAAAAAGAGAATATCAAGTATTGTAATATCATATGTAGTATTATATACTGTAATATATACTATATTGTAGCATAACATTGCTTATATGTGGAATCTAGAAAAATGGTCCAGATGAACTTATTTGCAAAGCATAAATAGAGACACAGATGTAGAAAAAAAACATATGGACATCAAGGTGGGGAAGAAGGGGCAGGGAATGAATTGGGAGACTGGGATCAAAACATATTCACTACTGATACTGTGTATAACATAGATAACTCATGAGAACCTACAGTCTAGCTCAAGAAACTCTACTGAGTACTCTGCGGGGACCTAAATGGGAAGGAAATACAAAAAAAGGGGGAATATACATATACATACAGCTGATTCACTTCGCTGTATATAGCAGAAACTTGCACAACATTATAAAGCAACTATTCTCCAAACAAATGAAAAAAGAATAAAACATAATTTTTTTTGGCTTAGGGAAAGGCCATAATTTTTCCTAAGCTCACAGGGTCTCCATAGTCTTTAGCTCAAAAAAAAAAATGTGTGTGTGCTCAGCCACTCAGCCATGTCTGACTCTTTTTGACCCCATGGACTGTACAGCCCGCCACACTCCTTTGTCCATAAGATTTCCCAGGCAAGACTACTGGAGTGGATCGGAATTTTCTACTCCAGGGGATCTTCTGGTCATAGGGATTGAACCTGCATCTCCTGTGTCTCCTGCACTGGCGGTCGGATCTTCATCACTGACCCACCTGGGAAGCCTTTAGATCAAAATAATCCACAAGCCAAAGTGTGGGGGTGTGGAGGGGTGACATTCTGAACCCCCGCAACAAAAAAACAGCAACCCTAGTTACTCCTGCTATTGTCTTGGGTGTATAAACTGTTAACATCCTTGAAGTGGGTTCTTTCTATCCACCTGGACCCATCAATGACTTCCCATAGTTTGAAATTTTTGAATCTTTTCAGCGTATCTTTGAAAACATCCTTGAAGTGCTGCTCTCTCCTTATCTTGAACAGACGATGATTGAATTGGGAGAAGGAAACCTCTTTGAGAAAACCTCTTGACACATGGACTAAATTTTATCATGTGCCACATCTTAATATCTCATATTTTAAAATCAGAAATAGTCTTTGACTTGTTTTTCGGTATGCGTCTGATTTTCCTTATCGAAACACTGCAAACGTTTTTCTTCTAATCTGATCCAAACGGACAAAGTCTGAAATCATAAATGATTCTCATTTTTATACTTTTGGAATTCCATTGAAAATGCTTTTGTTTGAGTTAACTGTGCTGTAGGCAGAACACTGTGGTCTGAGGAGATACAGTCTGATTGAGAGGAAAGGAAATAGAAGACCTCTAGATCCAATCATTTTATTAAAAGGCAAGCTGAACTGTTCCTTTAAGATTCTGATTAATTCATAGTCTCCTGTTCAAAAGTTTCAGGAGGGAAATGTGGTTGGGGTTGGGTGTTTTGCTTCCTGGTTTGGGTTACTGCCAGCTGGAGAAAAACGCTGTGCTGGCAGTTTACAGCCAAACTGGAATCACAGGATCCATGGAATCTACTGGAAAGTGTTCTTTTGAAATTCCCAGGGGTCAGAGTGCATTGCAGCTGAAGGAAGAACAAGTACAACTGGCTGGAACTGGTGTGCGTTTCATGGTTGGAAGCTAGCCCAGAGCCGAGTGCTATGAGCTCCTTGGGTCCATGTGAGAGTCCTGAAGGGTGTTCTTGGGGTGGGGGACACTCTGAGGCAGGCACTCTACTAAACCCCATGGAGATTTCTTTTCTCTCAGGAACCTTGCTGGCAACTTTTCTCTGTAAGACCCATTATTGTCATTATTTAGCCGGTAAGTTGGGTCCAACTCTCTGTGACCCCATGGACTATAACCCACCAGTCTATGGTATTTCCCAGGCAAGAACAGTGGAGTGGATTGCCATTTCCTTCTCTAGGGGATCTTCCTGACTCAGGGATTGAACCTGCGTCTCCTATTTGAATGCAGAGGAGACTGGTTCTGAAGGTAGATTGGAACTTGGCTTCTTGTTGAAGCTTTTCTCTGATTCTGCTTCTCAATCACTGAGATGCAGTGTGTGTGTGCTAAGTCGCTTCAGTTGTGTCTGACTCTTTGTGATCCTATGGACTATAACCCACCAGTCTATGGTATTTTCCAGGCAAGAACAGTGGAGTGGATTGCCATTCCTTCTCTAGGGGATCTTCCTGATTCAGGGATTGAACCTGCGTCTCCTATTTGAATGCAGAGGAGACTGGTTCCGAAGGTAGATTGGAACTTGGATTCTTGTTGAAGTTTTTCTCTGATTCTGCTTCCCAGTCACTGAGATGCAGTGCGTGCATGCTAAGTCACTTCAGTTGTGTCTGATTCTTTGTGATCCTATGGACTATAACCCACCAGTCTATGGTATTTCCCAGGCAAGAACAGTGGAGTGGATTGCCATTTCTTTCTCTAGGGGATCTTCCTGACTCAGGGATTGAACCTGCGTCTCCTATATGAATGCAGAGGAGACTGGTTCTGAAGGTAGATTGGAACTTGGCTTCTTGTTGAAGCTTTTCTCTGATTCTGCTTCTCAATCACTGAGATGCAGTGTGTGTGTGCTAAGTCGCTTCAGTTGTGTCTGACTCTTTGTGATCCTATGGACTATAACCCACCAGTCTATGGTATTTTCCAGGCAAGAACAGTGGAGTGGATTGCCATTCCTTCTCTAGGGGATCTTCCTGATTCAGGGATTGAACCTGCGTCTCCTATTTGAATGCAGAGGAGACTGGTTCCGAAGGTAGATTGGAACTTGGATTCTTGTTGAAGTTTTTCTCTGATTCTGCTTCCCAGTCACTGAGATGCAGTGCGTGCATGCTAAGTCACTTCAGTTGTGTCTGATTCTTTGTGATCCTATGGACTATAACCCACCAGTCTATGGTATTTCCCAGGCAAGAACAGTGGAGTGGATTGCCATTTCCTTCTCTAGGGGATCTTCCTGACTCAGGGATTGAACCTGCGTCTCCTATATGAATGCAGAGGAGACTGGTTCTGAAGGCAGATTGGAACTTGGCTTTTTGTTGAAGCTTTTCTCTGATTCTGCTTCTCAATCACAGATGCCGTGCGTGCGTGCTAAGTCGCTTCAGTTGTGTCTGACTCTTTGTGATCCTATGGACTGTAACCCACCAGGTTCTTCTGTCCATTGGATTCTCCAGGCAAGAATACTGGAGGGGGTTGCCATACTCTCCTCCAGGGGGTCTTCCTGACCCAGGGATCTAACTAGCTTCTCTTATGTCTCCTTCATTGGCAAGCATGTTCTTTACCACTAGCACCACCTGGGAAGCCACTCACAAACAAATCAAATTTGTTTGTTTGTATTGATGAAATTTGTTTTCATTAGCTCCTGTGTACTTTGAAAGAGCTGTTAAGGACATTAGCTATAGATTGAAACTCCAGGGCAGAGGACAATAAGCCCCAAACTTATAGACTGATGGAGAAACTGAGCATGGGAAACTGATAAAATAGAAAAGAAAGCAGGAAGAGTTGCCCAAGGAAAATTCAGGAGAAATGGGCCTAAAATGGCATCCATTCCAAACTGTATTTTGTGAAATCAGAATCACAAGGGTGCTTGTTTAAAACAAAACAACAAAACAAAATGAAACAAAACCACACAGAAAAAATCTTTGATCCCATCTTAGATGTATTAGATCAAAATGTGAAGGGATAGAGTATGGTGGTGTTAGGGACTGAATCATGTACTATTCAAATTCATATGTTGAGCCTAACCCCCAGGACCTCATAATCTGACCATATTCAGGGTCTTTGAGCAAGTCATTACCTTAAAATGAAATCTGAAGGATGACCTAATCCAATTTGACTAGTATCCTTGTAGGAGGAGGAAATTTGGACCCAAGCCAGCAACACTGTGATCTTGGACTTTCAGCCTTCCCAGCTGTGAAAATATACTTTTCTATTGCTCAAGCCAACCAGTCTGTTTGTTATGGCAGCCCCAGAAAACTAATATAGCTGGAATATGCATTTTTAAGATGCTTCACAAGTGATTTTCATACACTTTTTTATGCACACTAAAATGAAAGAATTGTTATTTCAGGGTTTGGAAAAATGAATCTAAGTTGAGCCCCGTTTTTTTGAGCAGTGGTTTAAAATGATCATCATGAGAAATAAAAAGGTAAAGAGGAGTGAGGAATTTCAAGTCCATAAGTCCCTATTGAATAATTGTAAAACCTAGGACTAGGATTAGGGGAGTTTGGTTTGGCTTCAGTACCAAGAAGACCCTGGAATCAAACGGATGCCAGGTCCTGGCACAGCACTTGGGGGCTGAGTTTCCAGGGACACAGTGTGCCTGCCACCCTCCTGGACTCAGATGTACTCAATGCTGCCTTCAGTTCAGTTCAGTCCTGTCTGACTCTTTGCGACTCCAGGGACTGCAGCACGCCAGGCTTCCCAGTCTATCACCAGCTCCCGGAGCTTACTCAAACTCATGTCTGTAGACCTCAAAAACAAACAATCACTGATGTCCTTAGAAGTAAATGCCTCATTCACATCACATAGCAGCGGGTCTGGACAAGGATGAGACAAGCAGGTGACTAGAGGTGAAACTTAAAGAAAGCAAGGCTGTGTAAGTGCTGATTCCACCTGTGCATGAAGCAGACAGCTAGGGATCCAAGGCACAGCATTTAAGAAAGCACTCACTTAAAAGTTTTTAAGTTTTTATATAATTTTTAAAGGTTGCTTCTCATTTACAGTTGTTACAAAATATTGGCTATATTCCCTGTGTTGTACAATACATCCTTGAATCCATCTTCCACCCTGTAATATGTAACGCCCACTCCCCCACTTGTATGTTGCTCCTCACCCTGCCACTGATGACCACTAGATTGTTTTCTATATCTGTGAATCTGCTTCTTATTTGTTATATTTTTTAGTTTCCATATATAAGTGATGTCGCAGTATTTGTCTTTCTCTATATGATTTATTTCATGACCCAGATAATCATGAGGATGTGATCACTAATCTAGAGCCAGACATCTTGGAATGTGAAGTCAAGTGGGCCTTAGAAAGCAACACTAAGAACAAAGCTAGTGGAGGTGATGGAATTCCCGTTGAGCTGTTTCAAATCCTGGAAGATGATGCTGTGAAAGTGCTGCACTCAATATGCCAGCAAATTTGGAAAACTCAGCAGTGGCCACAGGACTGGAAAAGGTCAGTTTTCATTCCAATTCCAAAGAAAGGCAATGCCAAAGAATGCTCAAACTACCGCACAATTGCACTCATCTCACACGCTAGTAAAGTAATGCTCAAAATTCTCCAAGCCAGGCTTCAGCAATATGTGAACCGTGAACT